>CM032229.1:193457500-193575000 GCA_019009955.1 Riptortus pedestris | reverse complement strand
TTTAGTAATAGATAAATATACATACTGCCAACACAACACCGTGAATAAATACAAACGGAAATAAGAAATGTTTCATCCAATTTCAATAACCTGCCGACAGGAAGCGTTAGGTTAGAAATGTAAAAAAACGGGCCCGGCCTGGTTCACACCGGAAACAAAAATAATTACTGAAATATATCAGAATATAACACATTATTTTATTGAGAACTATTTACTATATCTAGTACTGTAATTAATAATGAGTCAGAATAATTGTTATCTCAATCAATAAAATTTTAGTAGTCCAAAACTTTAAGATGGGGGGGGGGTCACCAGAACATATTTGCATGTATCTCGTATAATAAAGGTCTCTTGAATACCATTTTTGGTATTTAAACTTCCAATAATGTGATTTATTATGTAGCAGAGTATTGTTCACGTAACATAAGTAGAAGTGGCGGTTTGCTAAAAACTGAAAAATGCAAATATCTCGGCTAATATTCAAGATAGAGAATAAACGTATATAACAATATTTATAGGAAATTTAATTTGCAATAAGATTGGTTATGTACAATTTTTCGATCCGATGCATAATAACGGAGATATTTGGAATTTTCGAAAATCCCCCCCTTTAAACCCCCCCTCCCTCTGGTCGGATTTCAGCCATTAACGAACTTGATCTTTATTTTTACATAAAACGGTTAAATGTCAAGTTTCGTAATGCTTAAACAAAATTTGCGACCGCTAGAGCGGTAACAGACAAATATATATATATATATATATATATATATATATATATATATATAGATATATATATATATATATATATATATATATATATAGTTTTGAACGGACCTCATTTTCGTCATCTACTAGGTAGGATCGATGGACATTTGAAGTAAAATTTCGAAAATTCCGTCATGAGTACAACCTCAATAGCTGATTTCCCTTCTGGGACATCTGCTAAAAGGAACTTTTATTCATATATGGCTTGTAACACAGAATACTTTCTATGATTATAAATTATATAGTCTGTTAAGTTATTAAAATAAAGTCCGTCACGCAGGGGCTGCGTAAACTAAGCAGATTTCCCTCGTGAAGTTTTACAATGGACAAATCTGCCTAATAACAACAGCAGTAGTAAGGAATCTCTAAACCTATTCACGAGGGGACGAAGAGTTACGGAAACATCAAATGTCCATCGATCCTACCCAGGAGATGACGAAAATGAGGTCCGTTCAAAATTATATATATATATATATATATATATATATATATATATATATATACATATATATTTGTCTGTTAACGCTCTAGCGGTCGCAATTTTTATTTGATCGTTACCAAACTCTGAATTTAATCGCTTTATGTAAAAAGAAAGATCAAGTTCGTTAATGGCTGAAATCGGACTAGTGGGAGGGGGGGGTTTAGAGGGGAGATTTTTGAAAATTCAAAATATCTCCGTTATTATGCATCAAATCAAAAATTGTATAGAATCAATCTTATTGCAAATTAAATTTACTATAAATATTGTTCTATACATTTATTCTGTATCTTGAATATTAACCGAGATATTTGCATTTGTATTCTGTGCGTGATCGGCAGGAGTCGGCTATGTTCGGGACATTCCGCCGAGAGCTCTGGCGGCCGTTTCCGTAAACTATTCGTCCCTCGTGAATAGGTTTAGAGATCCCTTACACTACAGTTGTTAATAGGCAGATTTCTCGATTGTAAAACTTCACGTGGGAAATCTGCTTAGTTTACCCAGCCCCTGCGTGACGGACTTTTTCTTTGTAGATTCATTACTTTTCATTCTTCTGAGTTTATATTTCCGAATTACCTTGTCTTTCTTCAATTTTTTCTTCATCAAATGTAAATGTAAATAATACTCTATGTATTTTCTTCACATCTTCATCATTTGTAACATCATAAACAAATGCTTGGGGAAGACATTTTTGTTCTGGATCAATTAAAATTTAAAATCACAAGTACAAATTAAGAAATTTTTTATTAATTTAAATCAAAAGTGGTCGCGCTGTATCTCACAGATCTTCTCCCTCCAGTTTAACAAAATAAATTTACTATCATTATTATTGCTAACAAGTTTTAATTTACTTAGTTAATTACGTATTTAATTAACTTAGTTAATGTTTTAGATCAATTTACAATGAAGGAAAATAATTATAAAATAAACACAAATACTTACAACAGAGGTCGCGCTGTATCTAGGAGTAGATCGTAATCTGACGACTCTATGTTAAATGTTTGAAGGTCTGAACTAGTCTGGCTAGGCTCGGCACCCCCTTCTAGCAAGATAGGAAGCAAGGAATCAGTCTCTTCGCAAAGGGTGTCTGCCAATGGAATATGAAATCTATCAGCGATCTCACAGATCAGGCGCAACTACTGGAGTGTTAAGGGAAATCTGCTAAAAACTACATGCAAAGGAGACGGGAAATATAAAAATATTGTGGAAAGTAAAGTCTTGCCAAAAAAACACCATCATCATTCAGCCTCAAATGAATTCCTGAGAGAATCCGGGTAATTTAGCTATATTATAGCTATATAATATATATATATATATATATATATATATATATATATAAAATTGTAACCTCTGTCTGTACATTGATTTTTTTCGCGAAATTTCACGATAACTTTTCGTTTCACATGTCCTAGACACCATAACTGCAATTTGTTTCTTTGGTGTCTGTTTGTTTGTTTGTTTGTTTGTTTGTTACCTTTTCACGCATAAACGGCTGAACCGAATTTTATGAAACTTGGTATGTATATTACTACTAACCCAACTTAGACTTTAGGCTATATTAATTTTCTCTGAGGTGAACAGGAGTGGGGGTTATAAAGGAAGCCTGAAATTAAAAATAGCGATATTTCGTTTTCTATTGGTTTTTCCGCAAATATAAACATAACAAAAGTTGTTTATTTTGTTATTTGAAGTAACTTTTGTTATATACACTTTTGTCGTATACCTAAGTATAAATGAGTTTTACGTTAAAACTTTAGCGGGAGCCTACAATTAGCATTAATTCTTCCATGATTATAAGTTATATTAAGATTTTTAGGTTCGAACGAGAGGGGGGTTATAAGGAAGGCCTGAAATAAAAATTCACCTTATTTACATGTATAAGAGACGGGAAATATAAAAATATCGAAGACAGTGAAGTCTTATCGAACAAATATTCTATTATTAGCAAATCCAAGGCAACGACGGGTATCAATCCTAAACACTGGGACGGGTAAATGTCAAAATATTGTGCAATGTAAAGCCTGCTAAAAAGTACCATCACCATTCAGCCTCAAATGAATTCCCGGGCGAAGCCGGGTATCTGAGCTAGTATATATATATATATATATATATATATATATATATATATATATATATATATACACACACACACACACACACACACACACAAAATTTTGAATGGGCGTGGTTTTCTTCATCTTGGGTGTAGGACTGATGTAGATTTGGCTCTAAAATATATACATGAGTGTAAGGTCAATGTGATGGGAGTTACCTTGATTAAAATGTGAGTGGCGGTGGCTGTGGGCAACAGGGGGAGAAATTGTTATGCAAATAGGCCACCCTCGCCTAGTGACGTCACTTATCTACCTCACTGGAGACCTCTTGCTCACTCTCTCTCTACCTCGCTGCTGGCTATCTCCATCTTCCTCCTTGGCCAATAACCCCAACCTGCTCTCATCAGTCATACCACGCCTTCCAGGATCCAGCTTCTTATAGCAGATTCCCCTTGAGGGAAATCACCTATTGAGGTCGTACTCATAACGCGATTTTCAAAATTTTTCTTCTAATGTCCATCGATCCTACCTAGGAGATGATGAAAATGAGGTCCGCTCAAAACTGTATATATATATATATATATACTAGCTCAGATACCCGGCTTCGCCCGGGGATTCATTTGAGGCTGAACGGTGATGGTATTTTTTTGGGGAGGCTTTACTTTGCACAATATTTTGACATTTACCCTTCCCTGTGTTTAGGGTTTATACCCGTCGTTGCTGTGGATTTTTAAATAATAAAATTAATTTTTGATGTAAGACTTCACTGTCCTCCATATTGTCATATTTCCCGTCTCCTGTGCATTATGCATAGCTTTGTATTATTAAGGTCAAAATATTAACATAGATTTGAGTTAATTAATTTAAACACATACCGACTATTATTTAGTTTGGGTGAGTCTTTTGTGCCAAATAAAATTGTTCACTTCCGCTATAGGTTTTAGCGTATATCTCGTTTATAATTCGGCATACCAAAAATGTGTATATAACAAAAGTTACTTTAAATAACAAAGTAAACAACTTTTGTATGTTCATATTTGCCGAAAAACCAATAGGAAACTAAATGTCGCTATTTTTAATTTCAGGCTTCCCTTATAACCCCCACTCCTGTTCGTCTCAGAGGATATTAATATAGCCTAAAGTCTAAGTTGGGTTAGTAGTAATATACACACCAAGTTTCATAAAATTCGGTTCAGCCGTTTATGCGTGAAAAGGTAACAAATAAACAAACAAACAAACACACACGAAAGAAACTAAATGCAGTTATGGTGTCTATGACATGTGAAACGAAAAGTTATCGTGAAAAAAATCAATGTACAGACAGAGGTTACAATTTTATATATATATATATATATATATAGATATAGACTAGCTCAGATACCCGGCTTCGCCCAGGAATTGATTTGAGGCTGAATGGTGATGGTATTTTTTTGGCAAGGCTTTACTTTGCACACTATTTTTTACCCATCACAGTGTTTAGGGTTAATACCCGTTGTTGGCATTTGTTAATAATAAAATTAATTTTTTATGTAAGTTCTCACTGTCCTCCAAATTGTCATGTTTCCCGTCTCCTGTGCATTATGCATAGATTTCAGTTATTAAAGACAAAATATTAACATAGATTTGAATTAATTTTTCCAGGTGAGGTACCTCATAGTTCAAATTGGAATCAATTTTTGAGCATATCAATATTTCTACGAAAATTACTTGCTCCACACATTGTTCCTGGAGAAATGTATAAAAAAAAAAAAGTTAATCTAAAGAACAAAGTAAGCAGCTTTGGTATGTGCATGTTTGTCGAAAAACAAATAGACAATGAAATATCACGAATTTTTATTTCAGGCCTCTCTTATAAACCCCACTCCCGTTCTAACCTAAAAATTGTTATATAGCTTATAATCATGGAAGAATTAATGTTAATTGACATACCGAGTTTTTTTAAGTTCGGTTTAATCGTTAGCGCCCAATGAAATGGTTGACTCCCGCTTTAGTTTAAAGTGTATATCTCGTATATAAATCGGTATACGAAAAAAGTTTATATAACAAAAGGTACTCTAAATAACAAAATAAACAACTTTCGTTATGTTCATATTTGCCGAAAAACCAATAGGAAACGAAATATCGCTATTTTTAATTACTGGCTTCCCTTATAACCCCCACTCCTGTTCGTCTCAGAGGATATTAATATAGCCTAAAGTCTAAGTTGGATTAGTAGTAATATACATACCAAGTTTCATAAAATTCGGTTCAGCTGTTTATGCGTGAAAAGGTAACAAACAACAAACAAACAAACAGACACCAAAGAAACAAAATGCAGTTATGGTGTCTATGACATGTGAAACGAAAAAGTTATCGTGAAATTTCGTGGAAATAATCAATGTACAGACAGAGGTTACAATTTTATATATATATAGATAGATAGTTTTGAACGGACCTCATTTTCGTCATCTCCTAGGTAGGATCGATGGACATTTGAAGAAAAATTTCGAAAATCGCGTCATGAGTACGGCCTCAATAGCTGATATCCCTTAAGGGAAATCTGCTAATACAGGGTGGGGCAGTCAAACCGCACGATTTAACAAAGCCAGTGTAGTAGAGGAGGTGTATGGTGGGGGAAGTAGCAGTGACCGGAATGTTCTAGACGTTTGGAAGTTAGTAACCATGGAGAAGTGGACCGGTGAACAGCGCGGCTTCATTGTTACAGCATATTTAGAAAATGGCCGAAGTTTCATTCGTGCACAACGCGAGTTCCGCCTACATTTTCATCTTGCGCCTCGTGCGCCTGTTCCAAGCAGGAAAGCCATTTCTGTTTGGACTAACAATTTAAAAACAGCGGGTAAAACAACAGTAACAAGGGGTGGTAGTGTAAGAACTGTTAGAACGCCCGAGAATGTGGAAGCTGTACGTGAATCGTTTACAAGAAGTCCACGAAGATCTGCCAGGCGCCATAGCATTGCTCTTGGACTTTCAACTCGCACCGTAAGACGAATTTTACATGATGACTTACATTTACATCCGTATAAAATTCAAATTGTGCATGCTTTGAATCCTACAGACTATCCTATTCGTGTTGGCTTTTGTGAGCACATGTTACAGTTATTTGAAGACAACCCACTGCTCGTCCATAACTTATGGATGAGCGATGAGGCTCATTTCCATCTAAGTGGAAACGTAAACAAACAAAATTTTCGGTATTGGGCTGTTCTTAATCCTCAAGAGCTTCATGAAAGGCCACTCCATTCGCCCAAAGTGACTGTTTGGTGTGCGATGTCTACGAATGGAATAATTGGCCCATATTTTTTTGAGGATGACAACGGCCACGCCGTTACAGTAACATCAGCTCGCTATATTCAAATGCTGAACAACTTCCTCATTCCTGAACTTCGACGATTTCATGTGAATGAGGACACTTATTTTCAACAAGATGGAGCAACTAGCCATACGGCAAGAGTATCAATGGATCTTATGAGAAATCTTTTTCCGAACCGCTTGATCAGTAGGAATGGGGATATTCAGTGGCCTCCTCGATCACCCGATCTAAGCTCGTGTGATTTCTTTTTATGGGGATACCTCAAGTCAAAGGTTTTTGAGACTCGTCCAGCAACAATACAGGACTTAAAAATGCGGATTACACAAGAAATTCGTGCAATAACACCAGAGGTGCTACGACGTGTTAGTGAGAATTTCAGTTCAAGACTTAGACAATGTGTGCAAAATGATGGTCGCCACCTTACTGGAGTAATATTCAAAAAGTAACAATTTTTCTGTTTATAACAAAAATTTCCATTCGTGTTCTTACTATTTGTTGAAATATATTACTTAAAAATATTTTCTGTGTAAGTTATTTTAATACCTAAAATAGTGCCGTATATGGCGAGCAGTGGGCAGTAATGTGTTGTAGCACGGCGTGGCAAATCTGCTTTCTGGCTTTTTACCTCGTACAAAGAGGTTAGAATTTGTTACCGCTCTATCTATGGCAATTTTGTTTTATCGTTACCAAACTCGATATTTTATCGTTTTATGTAAAAAGAAAGAACAAATTGGTTAACGGCTGAAATCGGACCAGTGGGGGGGGGGGTTTAAAAATTTGAAATATCTCAGTTATTACAAGTCGGATCATAGCATTTTATAAATTTAATCTTATTTTAAATTTAATTACCTTTAACTATTGTTGACATATTTTGTCTCTATTTTGAATATTAACTGAGAAGTTTGGATTTTTTTAGTATTCAGAGTTGAGGGATCCCCCCTTCCTTGTCATGGCACGATAAGAATAAACCAATAGCCAATATATCATGAACCGTCTTATTTCTAACTGGAGTACTAAATATTGTGTTCAATAAATCTTTACTAGACAAAATACATGCAAATACATTATGAAGACCCCCCCCCCCATCTTTTATTCGCGGATTACTAAAACTAAATTGATTGAGAAAGAAATTATTCTGGTTCATTATAAACTATAGTAAATAGTTTCCAACAAAATTAATATATTATATACAGGTATATTCCGGTAATAGTTTTCTTTTGGTATAGAATATTTGTATCTTTCAACTCTGAGAGGTTGGCTGTACAATTCTGTAGTTTTCCGTTTTGGTGGTTATTAAAATGTAAACAGACTGAATGATTTCTCGTTATCTTTTGTATTTGTTCACTTAATATTCACGATGGCGTTCTGTCACCAATATGTATATTTATCTATTATAAAAAGTCCGTCACGCAGGGGCTGCGTAAACTAAGCAGATTTCCCACGTGAAGTTTTACAATAGAGAAATCTGCCTAATAACAGCTGTAGTAGTAAGTAACCTCTAAACCTATTCACGAGAGGGACGAATAATTACAAAAACGGCCGCCAGAGCTCACGGCGGAAAGTCCGAACATATCCACTGCTGCCGAGCACATGCAGAATACAAATGCAAATATCTCAGTTAATATTCAAGATAGAGAATAAATGTATATAACAATATTTATAGTAAATTTAATTTGCAATAAGATTGATTCTATAATATTTTTCGATCCGACGTATAGTAACGGAGATATTTTGAATTTTCAAAAATCCCCCCCTCTAAACCCCCCCTCCCACTAGTCCGATTTCAGCCATTAACGAACTTGATCTCTCTTTTTACGTAAAACGCTTAAATATGAAGTTTGGTAACGATTAAACAAAAATTGCGACCGCTAGAGCGTTAACAGACATATATATATATATATATATATATATATATATATATATATATATATATATATATATATATATATATATATATATATATATAATTGTAACCTCTGTCTGTACATTGATTTTTTTCGCGAAATTTCACGATAACTTTTCGTTTCACATGTCATAGACACCATATCTGCATTTTGTTTCTTTCGTGTATGTTTGTTTGTTTGTTTGTATGTTTGTTTGTTTGTTACCTTTTCACGCATAAACGGCTGAACCGAATTTGATGAAACTTGGTATGTATATTACTATTAACCCAACTTAGACTTTAGGCTATATTAATTTTCTCTGAGACGAACAGGAGTGGGGGTTATAAGGGAAGCCTGAAATTAAAAATAGCGATATTTCCTTTTCTATTGGTTTTCGGCAAATATGCACATAACAAAAGTTGTTTATTTTGTTATTTAGAGTAACTTTTGTTATATACACTTTTGTCGTATACCGAAGTTTAAATGCGTTATACGCTAAAAATTATAGCGGGAGTCAACAATATTATTTGCCAAAAAAGACTCAACCGAACTAAATAAAACTCGGTATGTGCATTAGCACTAACGCCATCATTGTAATAAGCCATACCAACATTTCTAGGGACGGGCAGGAGTGGGGGTTATAAGGGAGGCCTGAAATTAAAAATAGTGATATTTCGTTTCCTATTGGTTTTTCCGCAAATATAAACATAACAAAAGTTGTTTATTTTGTTATTTGAAGTAACTTTTGTTATATACACTTTTGTCGTATACCTAAGTATAAATGAGTTTTACGTTAAAACTTTAGCGGGAGCCAACAATTTTATTGGGCACTAACGAACTTAACAAAGCTTGGTATGTCAATTAGCATTAATTCTTCCATGATTATAAGTTATATTAAGATTTTTAGGTTCGAACGAGAGGGGGGTTATAAGGAAGGCCTGAAATAAAAATTCACCTTATTTACATGTATAAGAGACGGGAAATATAAAAATATCGAAGACAGTGAAGTTTTATCGAACAAATATTCTATTATTAGCAAATCCAAGGCAACGACGGGTATCAATCCTAAACACTGGGACGGGTAAATGTCAAAATATTGTGCAATGTAAAGCCTGCTAAAAAGTACCATCACCATTCAGCCTCAAATGAATTCCCGGGCGAAGCCGGGTATCTGAGCTAGTATATATATATATATATATATATATATATATATATATATATATAAAATTTTGAACGGACCTCATTTTCGTCAACTCTTGTGAAGGATCGATGGACATTTGAGGAATTTTTTCAAAACTCGCGTCATGAGTACGACCTCAATAGCTGATTTCCCTAGGGGTCGCGTAGGAAATCTGCTTAGTTTACGCATCCCCCGCGGAATATTTAATACGTAAAGGAAAGGAGTGGTCGTATGACGCAATTTTCGAAATTTTTCTTCAAATGTCCATTGATGCTATCTAGAAGATGACAAAACTTACGTACGATCAAAACTGTATATAAATATATATATATTGCACACTGTTAGTAATTACTAAACTAGAGTGTAACAGGGGGTGTTTATGCTATCATTACTTACCAAAACTAAAGGTACTTAAGAACTACTGCACATAACTATTGCACTTAGGACTACTGGTACAATAACCTCCCTTGTTTTGTTTACACAGCAGGGTCACAGTCTTATGTTTTGTATCACTATAGTATATTGTCTTTGGTTTGTTGAACTATGTTATAATTATTATACTGAAGCTGTTATATTATATTAGAGCTATTGATATATGTTATTACAATTATTGTTGTAGTCTTGGTATGTGTATTACTACTAAAACAGTTTAGGTTTCTGGCTATATTAATATTCTCTGAGACGAACAGGAGTGGGGGTTATACGGGAGGCCTGAAATTAAAAATAGCGGTATTTCGTCCTACAAAAGTTGGTCATTTTGGGTTACGTTTGTTATACACACTTTTGACGTATGCCGAAGCATAAACGAGTTATATGCTAAAAACTGTAGTGGGAGTCAACAATTTTATATAGCACAAACGACTCAAGAGAACTAAACGAAACTCCGTATGTGATTTGGTATTAACACATCCCTGATTATAAGTTATATTAAAACTTCGAGGTACGAACAGGAGTGGGGGTTATAAGAGAGGAGTGAAATATAACATCGCAATATTTGGTCATCTATTCATTTGTCGGCAAACGTGCTTATAACAAAAGTTATTTATTTTGTTATATGCACTTTTGCCGCATGACGAAATATAAATGAGGTATACATGAAAAACTAAACAAGAGGTCAACAATGTTTTAGGACACGAAGACTAAATCGAAATCAACGAAACTCCGTATTTTTGAGTATTATCATTTTTAGGATCGAACAGGAGTGGGGGTTGTTAGGAAGGCATGAAATGAAAAACCGCCATATTTCATTTCCTATTGTTTTTTTTGTTTTTTTTGGCGAACCTGCACATGACAAAAGATGTTTAATTTGATAACTAGAGTAACTTTTGTTCTATACATCTTTATCGTAATTTAGTATTTTAGTTGGTGGCGTAGCAACGCGCGCAGGGTACAACTAGTGTTCTATAAATGCTATTCTGTGCATTTTCTCACCAACTTGATTATTAACCGAGACACTTCTTTATTGTTTTCAGCCTCCAGTAAACCCCACTCCTACTCGCGCCATATTAGTTATGATAAGCTGAGTCACTTAGTTAAATCAGGCCCACATTTTACCTGGCTGATCGTACAATGCTATTGATCCAATCTTGTTAAACTATAGATTTTCTACAATAGTTGTTTTATGGATTTTTACGTAACTCAAGTATTAAGTGTGTTAATCGTATTTTCTTCATTTCAGCCCCGCCCCCCAAACTATTAGAGAATATGTGTTGAGAACAGATAGCAATATTGTTATGACGGCAAGTGGGAAATCTGCTTAGTTTACGCAGTGCGTGACACACGATTTTCCAGTCAGGGTAAGACTAACGATTTTAGAAGAACTCTCATTTAGAAATGTGCTAATAAAATTACAGGTATAAACTTCTTTTGCAATATATGTTTTTTATTTTAACTAATAACACAAATTGTTACAGGTTGATAAGTAATGAATGAGGTAGCCGACTTGGATATGACGAAGGAAACTGGCCTGGGCCTTAGTTGAGAGAGTAGGTTGGCATGACCCTACTGGCCTTCTAAGTCCCAGGCTGTGGGCTTCTCAGTCACCGATCACAGCTGCTGGCTTGCAGCAAGGTAATGGAGCAAGGAGATATGGCAGGAACGGCGGCAAGGGAGACATAAAGGGAAGGCAGGCATGACCCTACAGGCCTTCTAAGTCCCAGGCTGTGGGCTTCTCAGTCACCGATCACAGCTGCTGGCTTGCAGCAAGGTAATGGAGCAAGGAGATATGGCGGGAACGGCGGCAAGAGAGGCATCAAAGGGGAGGCAGGCATGACCCTACTGGCCTTCTAAGTCCCAGGCTGTGGGCTTCTCAGTCACCGATCACAGCTGCTGGCTTGCAGCAAGGTAATGGAGCAAGGAGATATGGCGGGAACGGCGGCAAGGGAGGCATCAAAGGGAAGGCAGGCATGACCCTACTGGCCTTCTAAGTCCCAGGCTGTGGACTTCTCAGTCACCGATCACAGCTGCTGGCTTGCAGCAAGGTAATGGAGCAAGGAGATATGGCGGACGGCGGCAAGGGAGGCATCAAGGGAAGGCAGTCATGACCCTACTGGCCTTCTAAGTCCCAGGCTGTGGGCTTCTCAGTCACCGATCACAGCTGCTGGCTTGCAGCAAGGTAATGGAGCAAGGAGATATGGCGGGAACGGCGGCAAGAGGAGGCATCAAAGGGGAGGCAGGCATGACCCTACTGGCCTTCTAAGTCCCAGGCTGTGGGCTTCTCAGTCACCGATCACAGCTGCTGGCTTGCAGCAAGGTAATGGAGCAAGGAGATATGGCGGGAACGGCGGCAAGGGAGGCATCAAAGGGAAGGCAGGCATGACCCTACTGGCCTTCTAAGTCCCAGGCTGTGGGCTTCTCAGTCACCGATCACAGCTGCTGGCTTGCTGCAAGGTAATGGAGCAAGGAGATATGGCGGGAACAGCGGCAAGGGAGGCATCAAAGGGGAAGGCAGGCATGACCCTACTGGCCTTCTAAGTCCCAGGCTGTGGGCTTCTCAGTCACCGATCACAGCTGCTGGCTTGCAGCAAGGTAATGGAGCAAGGAGATATGGCGGGAACGGCGGCAAGGGAGGCATCAAAGGGAAGGCAGGCATGACCCTACTGGCCTTCTAAGTCCCAGGCTGTGGGCTTCTCAGTCACCGATCACAGCTGCTGGCTTGCAGCAAGGTAATGGAGCAAGGAGATATGGCGGGAACGGCGGCAGGGGAGGCATCAAAGGAAGGCAGGCATGACCCTACTGGCCTTCTAAGTCCCAGGCTGTGGGCTTCTCAGTCACCGATCACAGCTGCTGGCTTGCAGCAAGGTAATGGAGCAAGGAGATATGGCGGGAACGGCGGCAAGGGAGGCATCAAAGGGAAGGCAGGCATGACCCTACTGGCCTTCTAAGTCCCAGGCTGTGGGCTTCTCAGTCACCGATCACAGTTGCTGGCTTGCAGCAAGGTAATGGAGCAAGGAGATATGGCGGGAACGGCGGCAGGGGAGGCATCAAAGGAAGGCAGGCATGACCCTACTGGCCTTCTAAGTCCCAGGCTGTGGGCTTCTCAGTCACCGATCACAGCTGCTGGCTTGCAGCAAGGTAATGGAGCAAGGAGATATGGCCGGAACGGCGGCAAGGGAGGCATCAAACGGAAGGCAGACATGACCCTACTGGCCTTTTAAGTCCCAGGCTGTGGGCTTCGAAGTCACCGATCACAGCTGCTGGCTTGCAGCAAGGTAATGGAGCAAGGAGATATGGCAGGAACGGCGGCAAGGGAGGCATCAAAGGGAAGGCAGACATGACCCTACTGGCCTTCTAAGACCCAGGCTGTGGGCTTCTCAGTCACCGATCACAGCTGCTGGCTTGCAGCAAGGTAATGGAGCAAGGAGATATGGCTGGAACGGCGGCAGGGGAGGCATCAAAGGAAGGCAGACATGACCCTACTGGCCTTCTAAGTCCCAGGCTGTGGGCTTCTCAGTCACCGATCACAGTTGCTGGCTTGCAGCAAGGTAATGGAGCAAGGAGATATGGCGGGAACGGCGGCAGGGGCGGCACCAACGGAAGGCAGACATGACCCTACTGGCCTTTTAAGTCCCAGGCTGTGGGCTTCGAAGTCACCGATCACAGCTGCTTGCTTGCAGCAAGGTAATGGAGCAAGGAGATATGGCAGGAACGGCGGCAAGGGAGGCATCAAAGGAAGGCAGGCATGACTCTACTGGCCTTCTAAGTCCCAGGCTGTGGGCTTCTCAGTCACCGATCACAGCTGCTGGCTTGCAGCAAGGTAATGGAGCAAGGAGATATGGCGGGAACGGCGGCAAGGGAGGCATCAAAGGGAAGGCAGACATGACCCTACTGGCCTTCTAAGTCCCAGGCTGTGGGCTTCGAAGTCACCGATCACAGCTGCTTGCTTGCAGCAAGGTAATGGAGCAAGGAGATATGGCAGGAACGGCGGCAAGGGAGGCATCAAAGGGAAGGCAGTCATGACCCTACTGGCCTTCTAAGTCCCAGGCTGTGAGCTTCTCAGTCACCGATCACAGCTGCTGGCTTGCAGCAAGGTAATGGAGCAAGGAGATATGGCGGGAACGGCGGCAGGGGAGGCATCAAAGGAAGGCAGGCATGACCCTACTGGCCTTCTAAGACCCAGGCTGTGGGCTTCTCAGTCACCGATCACAGCTGCTGGCTTGCAGCAAGGTAATGGAGCAAGGAGATATGGCGGGAACGGCGGCAAGGGAGGCATCAAAGGGAAGGCAGGCATGACCCTACTGGCCTTCTAAGTCCCAGGCTGTGGGCTTCTCAGTCACCGATCACAGCTGCTGGCTTGCAGCAAGGTAATGGAGCAAGGAGATATGGCGTGACCGGCGGCAAGGGAGGCATCAAAGGAAGGCAGACATGACCCTACTGGCCTTCTAAGACCCAGGCTGTGGGCTTCTCAGTCACCGATCACAGCTGCTTGCTTGCAGCAAGGTAATGGAGCAAGGAGATATGGCAGGAACGGCGGCAAGGGAGGCATCAAAGGGGAGGCAGGCATGACCCTACTGGCCTTCTAAGTCCCAGGCTGTGGGCTTCTCAGTCACCGATCACAGCTGCTGGCTTGCAGCAAGGTAATGGAGCAAGGAGATATGGCGGGAACGGCGGCAAGGGAGGCATCAAAGGGAAGGCAGGCATGACCCTACTGGCCTTCTAAGTCCCAGGCTGTGGGCTTCTCAGTCACCGATCACAGCTGCTGGCTTGCAGCAAGGTAATGGAGCAAGGAGATATGGCGGCAAGGGAGGCATCAAAGGGGAGGCAGTCATGACCCTACTGGCCTTCTAAGTCCCAGGCTGTGGGCTTCTCAGTCACCGATCACAGCTGCTGGCTTGCAGCAAGGTAATGGAGCAAGGAGATATGGCGGGAACGGCGGCAAGGGAGGCATCAAAGGGAAGGCAGGCATGACCCTACTGGCCTTCTAAGTCCCAGGCTGTGGGCTTCTCAGTCACCGATCACAGCTGCTGGCTTGCAGCAAGGTAATGGAGCAAGGAGATATGGCAGGAACGGCGGCAAGGGAGGCATCAAAGGAAGGTTGACATGACCCTACTGGCCTTCTAAGTCCCAGGCTGTGGGCTTCTCAGTCACCGATCACAGCTGCTGGCTTGCAGCAAGGTAATGGAGCAAGGAGATATGGCGGGAACGGCGGCAAGGGAGGCATCAAAGGGAAGGCAGGCATGACCCTACTGGCCTTCTAAGTCCCAGGCTGTGGGCTTCTCAGTCACCGATCACAGCTGCTGGCTTGCAGCAAGGTAATGGAGCAAGGAGATATGGCGGGAACGGCGGCAAGAGTGACAGCAAAGGGAAGTCAGGCATGACCCTACTGGCCTTCTAAGTCCCAGGCTGTGGGCTTCTCAGTCACCGATCACAGCTGCTGGCTTGCAGCAAGGTAATGGAGCAAGGAGATATGGCGGGAACGGCGGCAAGGGAGGCATCAAAGGGAAGGCAGGCATGACCCTACTGGCCTTCTAAGTCCCAGGCTGTGGGCTTCTCAGTCACCGATCACAGCTGCTGGCTTGCAGCAAGGTAATGGAGCAAGGAGATATGGCGGGAACGGCGGCAAGGGAGGCATCAAAGGGGAGGCAGGCATGACTCTACTGGCCTTCTAAGTCCCAGGCTGTGGGCTTCTCAGTCACCGATCACAGCTGCTGGCTTGCAGCAAGGTAATGGAGCAAGGAGATATGGCGGCACGGGAAGCATCAAAGGGAGGGCAGGCATGACCCTACTGGCCTTCTAAGTCCCAGGCTGTGGGCTTCTCAGTCACCGATCACAGCTGCTGGCTTGCAGCAAGGTAATGGAGCAAGGAGATATGGCGAGAACGGCGGCAAGGGAGGCATCAAAGGGAAGGCAGGCATGACCCTACTGGCCTTCTAAGTCCCAGGCTGTGGGCTTCTCAGTCACCGATCACAGCTGCTTGCTTGCAGCAAGGTAATGGAGCAAGGAGATATGGCGGCAAGGGAGGCATCAAAGGGAAGGCAGGCATGACCCTACTGGCCTTCTAAGTCCCAGGCTGTGGGCTTCTCAGTCACCGATCACAGCTGCTTGCTTGCAGCAAGGTAATGGAGCAAGGAGATATGGCGGGAACGGCGGCAAGGGAGGCATCAAAGGGAAGGCAGGCATGACCCTACTGGCCTTCTAAGTCCCAGGCTGTGGGCTTCTCAGTCACCGATCACAGCTGCTTGCTTGCAGCAAGGTAATGGAGCAAGGAGATATGGCGGGAACAGCGGCAAGAGGGACACCAAAGGGGAGGCAGGCATGACCCTACTGGCCTTCTAAGTCCCAGGCTGTGGGCTTCTCAGTCACCGATCACAGCTGCTGGCTTGCAGCAAGGTAATGGAGCAAGGAGATATGGCGGGAACGGCGGCAAGAGGGACACCAAAGGGAAGGCAGGCATGACCCTACTGGCCTTCTAAGTCCCAGGCTGTGGGCTTCTCAGTCACCGATCACAGCTGCTGGCTTGCAGCAAGGTAATGGAGCAAGGAGATATGGCGAGAACGGCGGCAAGAGGGACACCAAAGGGAAGGCAGGCATGACCCTACTGGGCTTCTAAGTCCCAGGCTGTGGGCTTCTCAGTCACCGATCACAGCTGCTGGCTTGCAGCAAGGTAATGGAGCAAGGAGATATGGCGGGAACGGCGGCAAGGGGGACACCAAAAGGGAGGCAGGCATGACCCTACTGGCCTTCTAAGTCCCAGGCTGTGGGCTTCTCAGTCACCGATCACAGCTGCTGGCTTGCAGCAAGGTAATGGAGCAAGGAGATATGGCAGGAACGGCGGCAAGGGAGGCATCAAAGGGGAGGCAGGCATGACGCTACTGGCCTTCTAAGTCCCAGGCTGTGGGCTTCTCAGTCACCGATCACAGCTGCTGGCTTGCAGCAAGGTAATGGAGCAAGGAGATATGGCGGGAACGGCGGCAAGGGAGGCATCAAAGGGGAGGCAGGCATGACCCTACTGGCCTTCTAAGACCCAGGCTGTGGGCTTCTCAGTCACCGATCACAGCTGCTGGCTTGCAGCAAGGTAATGGAGCAAGGAGATATGGCGGGAACAGCGGCAAGGGAGGCATCAAAGGGAAGGCAGACATGACCCTACTGGCCTTCTAAGACCCAGGCTGTGGGCTTCTCAGTCACCGATCACAGCTGCTTGCTTGCAGCAAGGTAATGGAGCAAGGAGATATGGCAGGAACGGCGGCAAGGGAGGCATAAAAGGAAGGCAGACATGACCCTACTGGCCTTTTAAGTCCCAGGCTGTGGGCTTCTCAGTCACCGATCACAGCTGCTTGCTTGCAGCAAGGTAATGGAGCAAGGAGATATGGCAGGAACGGCGGCAAGGGAGGCATAAAAGGAAGGCAGACATGACCCTACTGGCCTTCTAAGTCCCAGGCTGTGGGCTTCTCAGTCACCGATCACAGCTGCTTGCTTGCAGCAAGGTAATGGAGCAAGGAGATATGGCGGGAACGGCGGCAAGGGAGGCATCAAAGGGTAGGCAGACATGACCCTACTGGCCTTCTAAGTCCCAGGCTGTGGGCTTCTCAGTCACCGATCACAGCTGCTGGCTTGCAGCAAGGTAATGGAGCAAGGAGATATGGCGGGAACGGCGGCAAGGGTGGCATCAAAGGGCAGGCAGGCATGACCCTACTGGCCTTCTAAGTCCCAGGCTGTGGGCTTCTCAGTCACCGATCACAGTTGCTCGCTCGCAGCAAGTGAATGGAGTAAGGAGGTTTGGTGTGAACGTCGGCAAGGGAGGCATCAAAGGGTAGGCAGCCGTGACCCTACTGGCCTTCTAAGTCCCAGGCTGTGGGCTTCTCAGTCACCGATCACAGCTGCTGGCTTGCAGCAAGGTAATGGAGCAAGGAGATATGGCGGGAACGGCGGCAAGGGAGGCATCAAAGGGAAGGCAGACATGACCCAACTGGCCTACAAAGTCCCAGGCTGTGGGGTTCTCAGTCACCGATCAAAGCTGCTGGCTTGCAGCACGGTACTGGGGCAAGGAGATATGGCAGGAACGGCGGCAAGGGAGGCATCAAAGGAAGGCAGGCATGACCCTACTGGCCTTCTAAGTCCCAGGCTGTGGGCTTCTCAGTCACCGATCACAGCTGCTTGCTTGCAGCAAGGTAATGGAGCAAGGAGATATGGCAGGAACGGCGGCAAGGGAGGCATCAAAGGGAAGGCAGGCATGACCCTACTGGCCTTCTAAGTCCCAGGCTGTGGGCTTCTCAGTCACCGATCACAGCTGCTGGCTTGCAGCAAGGTAATGGAGCAAGGAGATATGGCAGGAACGGCGGCAAGGGAGGCATAAAAGGAAGGCAGACATGACCCTACTGGCCTTCTAAGTCCCAGGCTGTGGGCTTCTCAGTCACCGATCACAGCTGCTGGCTTGCAGCAAGGTAATGGAGCAAGGAGATATGGCGGGAACGGCGGCAAGGGAGGCATCAAAGGGAAGGCAGGCATGACCCTACTGGCCTTCTCACCGATCCAGCTGCTGGGCAGCAAGGTAATGGAGCAAGGAGATATGGCAGGAACGGCGGCAAGGGAGGCATAAAAGAAGGCAGACATGACCCTACTGGCCTTATAAGTCCCAGGCTGTGGGCTTCTCAGTCACCGATCACAGCTGCTGGCTTGCAGCAAGGTAATGGAGCAAGGAGATATGGCAGGAACGGCGGCAAGGGAGGCATAAAAGGAAGGCAGGCATGACCCTACTGGCCTTCTAAGTCCCAGGCTGTGGGCTTCTCAGTCACCGATCACAGCTGCTGAGATATCTCTTCATAGAAGGGATGACAAGAACTTGTTGAAACTCCATCTGGGAGTCCTTCTAGAGTTATAAGCAAGCAAGACTCACCATCATCATTGGGATATCCTATCGGGACAGGGGCTTCATAGAAGGGATGACAAGAACTTGTTGAAACTCCATCTGGGAGTCCTTCTAGAGTTATAAGCAAGCAAGACTCATCATCATCATTGGGATATCCTATCGGGACAGGGGCTTCATAGAAGGGATGACAAGAACTTGTTGAAACTCCATCTGGGAGTCCTTCTAGAGTTATAAGCAAGCAAGACTCACCATTGCCATTGGGATATCCTATCGGGACAGGGGCTTCATAGAAGGGATGACAAGAACTTGTTGAAACTCCATCTGGGAGTCCTTCTAGAGTTATAAGCAAGCAAGACTCACCATCATCATTGGGATATCCTATCGGGACAGGGGCTTCATAGAAGGGATGACAAGAACTTGTTGAAACTCCATCTGGGAGTCCTTCTAGAGTTATAAGCAAGCAAGACTCACCATCACCATTGAGATATCCTATCGGGACAGGGGCTTCATAGAAGGGATGACAAGAAC
Source organism: Riptortus pedestris (assembly GCA_019009955.1). Lineage (NCBI taxonomy): Eukaryota > Metazoa > Arthropoda > Insecta > Hemiptera > Alydidae > Riptortus > Riptortus pedestris. The sequence goes on along the minus strand of CM032229.1, from coordinate 193,555,498 downwards.
TTGTTGAAACTCCATCTGGGAGTCCTTCTAGAGTTATAAGCAAGCAAGACTCACCATCATCATTGGGATATCCTATCGGGACAGGGGCTTCATAGAAGGGATGACAAGAACTTGTTGAAACTCCATCTGGGAGTCCTTCCAGGTCTGGGGCTTCCCGGGGCATATGCTGCCTCTGCAATGCCCTTGGAAATCCCAAACAAAGGAAGGGCAGTATCATCACAACCCCACACATTGAGGATATTATGGATTTATTGACTGTGTTGTATTTAATTGCTTGTATATATATTAATATTTTTAGTTATTATATGTATATAAATTGTTTAGTGTGTATTATTGAAATATAACAAACTGACGACTTATTCATAATTACAAGAGATTACATAATTTATATGAATACCATAAAAATATTAGTTTTTCCTCACTAAAGGAGAGTCTTTTCCAGAGCATACTATCATCTTTGTTCTTGCTTTAAGTATATCGGTTTCTGAGCTATAACTCCCTCAAATATCTGTCGTAGATGTTTAAGCGGCTGTAAACAGATTCTCAATTTAAAAGAGCTTCCAAATTTCCAGCTTCATCAAAAAGATATCGTATAGTTATCTTCTTCCGTTATTATTCTTGTGCTTTTTTTCAAAATCTTCCAGAGTACCAACTTACGCTGTTATATTTTGCAGCAGTGATCAACATGTCTTCTGCTACATCTAGAGATAATTTAATCACGCATCTGTTGCTAGTGGATGCCGAAAGCTGTTCTTGATCATAATGCTGGTACATCGCTCCTCCAGCTAATCAGTGAGAGAGAGAGAACATACAGAAGGTCAGCTCACTTGCTGGATTGTCCCCATAGACAGCACTTGAGCTGCATTCTTGTCATTGGCGAAATAAAAAGTCCGTCACGCAGGGGCTGCGTAACCTAAGCAGATTACCCCTCGTGAAAGTTATACAATAGAGAAATCTCCATACGAGTGCCGAACAGTTACGGAAACGGCCAAACTAGCGTACGGCGGAAACAAATAGAAAAGACCATATCTCGTCCGTTTCAATTAATAAAAATGCAAATACTTCGGTTAATATTCAAGATAGAGAATAAATGTATATAACAATATTTATAGTAAATTTAATTTGCAATAAGATTGTTTCTATACGATTTCTCAATCCGACGTAGAGATATTTCTCTAAAAGCCCCTCCCCCTGGTCCGATTTCAGCCATTAACTATCTTGATCTGTCTTTTTACATAAAACGTTTAAATATCGAGTTTGGTAACGATTAAACAAAAATTGCGACCGCTAGAGCGTTAACAACGACAAATATAACTATATATATATATATATATATATATATATATATATATATATATATATATATATATATATATGGTGTTGTTGTTTTTTGGAGTTTTGGTCAGTGTTGGTGAAAAAATCTTAGTTCATTCCAATATTTCGAGAATATTTATTTTCTCTTCTTCAGGGCTAAAAAGTACAGGTACTACATTATATATATATTTGCCTGTTAACGCTCTAGTGGTCGCAATTTTTGTTTGATCATTTCCAAACTCAAAATTTAATCGTTTTAGGTAAAAAAAAGATCAAGTTCGTTAATGGCTGAAATCGGACAAGTGGGAAGGGGGGTTTAGAGGTGGGATTTTAAAAATTAGAAATATCTCCGTTACCAAAAAATTGTATAGAACCAATCTTATTGCAAATTAAATTTACTATAAATATTGTTCTATACATTTATTCTGTATCTTGAATATTAACCGAGATATTTGCATTTGTATTGTGAGTGTGGTCGGCAGGAGTTGGCTATGTTCGGGAGTTTCCGCCGAGCGCTAATGCGGCCGTTTCCCTAACTCTTCGTCCATCGTGAATAGGTTTAGAGGTCCCTTACTACTACTGTTGTTATTGGGCAGATTTCTCTATTGTAAAACTTCACGTGGGAAATCTGCTTAGTTTACGCAGCCCCTGCGTGACGTACTTTTTTTTATAATTGGCTTGGTCACAGCCTTATGTTTTGTATTACTACAGAATATTGTCTTTTGTTTGTTGAACTATGTTATAACTATTGACATGTGTTATTATAATTTTTTTTTTAAAATAAATATTCTCGAAATATTGGAATGAACTAAGATTTTTTCACCAACACTGACCAAAACACCATATATACATTAGCTCAGATACCCGGCTTCGCCAGGGAATTTATTTGAGGCTGAATGGTGATGGTATTTCTTTGCCAATGCTTTACTATGCACAATATTTTGACATTTCCTCGTCCCAGTGTGTAGAGTTTATACCAGTCGTTGCTGTGGATTTGTTAATAAGAAAATTGTTTATTTACCGTCACCCGTGCATGTAGTATTTTAGCAGATTTCCCTTTAGAGAAATCAGCTATTGAGGTCGTACTCATGACGCGAGTTTCGAAATTCTTTTTCAAATGTCCATCGATCATTCTCAGGAGATGACGAAAATGAGGTCCATTCAAAACTGTGTGTGTGTGTGTGTGTGTGTGTGTGTGTCTATATATATATATATATATATATATATATATATATATATATATATATCGATCTACCTATATACTTGTCTGTTACCGCACTAGCGTTCGCAATTTTTGTCTTATCGTTACCAAACTTGATATATATCGTTTTATACAAAAAGAAAGATCAAGTTCGTTAATGGCTGAAATTGGACGAGGGGGAGGGGGGGGTTAGAGGGGAGAATTTCGAAAATTCTTTATATCTCCGTTATTATGGGTCGGATCGAAAAATTACATAGAACCAATCTTATTGCAAATGCAATGTTCTATAAATGATGTTATGTACATTTTTTCACTATCTTGATTATTAACTGAGATATTTGCATTTTTTAGTTTTCGGTCTTCAGTAAAGCCCCACTCCTACTTTATCTCATATTTTCAATATTCTATTATGTTATGAAGCAATTTATTTGAAGCTTAAATACCAAATATGGTTCTCATTGAACTTTTTAGCAGATTTCCCTTAAGGGAAATCAGCTATTGAGGTTGTACTCATAACGCGATTTTCGAAATTTTTCTTTAAATGTTTATATATACGAGGGTATCGTATGTAGGAGGGCAAGCAGGACAGGCCGGAAACTTATGGACCTTACTACGTATATATAAAATTGTAACATCTGTCTGTACATTGATTTTTTTCGCGTAATTTCACGATAACTTTTCGTTTCACATATCATAGATACCATAACTGCATTTTGTTTCTTTCGTGTATGTTTGTTTGTTACCTTTTCATGCATAAACGACTGAACCGAATTTTATGAAACTTGGTATTTATATTACTACTAGCCCAACTTAGACTTTAGGCTATACTAATATTCTCTGAGACGAACAGGAGTGTGGGTTATAAGGGAGGCCTGAAATTAAAAATAGCGATATTTCGTTTCCTATTGCATTTCGGCAATTATGCACATAACAAAAGTTATTATTTTTTTTATTTCAAGTAACTTTTGTTATATACACTTTTGTCGTATACCTAAGTATAAATGAGTTATACGTTAAAAACTACTGCGGAATTCAACAATTTTATTTGGTACAAAAAACTCTACCGAACTAATCCAAACCCGGTATGTGAGTTAGCACTAACGCCTTCCTTAAAATAAGCCACACTAACATTTCTAGGGACGGGCAGGAGTGGGGTTTATAAGGGAGGCCTGAAATTAAAAATAGTGATATTTCGTTGACTATTGGGGGTTTCGGCAAATATGCACAAAACAAAAGTTGTTTATTTTGTTAATTAGAGAAATTCGCTCAACAATTCTTTTCAATATGAACTACCAGGTACCTCACCAGGAAAAATTAATTCAAATGTATGTTAATATTTTGTCCTTAATAATTCAAATCTATGCATAATGCACAGGAAACGGGATATATGACAATATGGAGGACAGTGAAGTCTTACATAAAAAAATAATTTTATTATTAACAAAACCACAGAAACGACGGGTATTTACCCCAAACACTGGGACGTGTAAATGTCAAAATATTGTGCAAAGTAAAGCCTTGCCAAAAAAATACTATCACCATTCAGCCTCAAATGAATTCTTGAGCGAAGCCGGGTATCTGAGCTAGTCTATGCATAATGCACAGGAAACGGGAAATAGGACAATATGGAGGACAGTGAAGTATTACATAAAAAATTAATTTTATTATTAACAAATCCACAGCAACGACAGGTATAAACCCTAAACACTGGGACGGGTAAATGTCAAAATATTGTGCAAAGTAAAGCCTTGCCAAAAAAATACAATCACCATCCAGCCTAAAATGAATTCCCGAGCGAAGCAGGGTATCTGAGCTAGTATATGTATATATATAGATACTATATACCTTAAGGGAAATCTGCTAAAATCAACTGGCAAAAATAAAGTCTGTTGTTCTCCATGACTGAAAGGGTCCTGAAGGAATATATTTCAGCCGGTGCTGATATTGGTACGATTAAAACACTGAAGTAAGCCAGTTCTTTCTTTAAAATAAGTGATTAATTTAGGATGTGTTCGGACCCTACTAGAAAATATAATGAAGCTACTAGGAAAGCTATAAAAAATGCACATAATCTCTTGAGTGAAACAGAAAGAAAGTATGTGATCCAAATGAACCCATTGCCTCCCAAAGACACACTGACAAGATATACCTATGTGCCCCACAGATTCGTTCAATCCCGCACTCATGGAAAAATTAGCTAAAACAATTATCTCTAAATTTAATAACATAGTAGAATTTAATCCCACCTACTCTATAAAAAACAGTGCGGAATTCATCAATAGAATCACAAACTCAGACCAACACTTTCCGGAAGAGAGGATTATAGCATCCCTGGATGTTATGAATATGTTTTCCAACATTCCACCCAAAGATGTACTCTATGGATTTGATTCATATTTCAAAATTAAAAAAGTAAATCTCGTCATCCCAGAAATCTTTAGATCTTCTTTTCCTTTACTTGAACCAAAATTATTTTAAATTCCCAAATAACTTTTATTCTTTATCCACAGGTTTGATCATGTGCTCTCCAATATCACCTCTTGCAGCAAACCTCTTTATGGAATACTTGGAGACGAGATATATCATGGCACCAAGGGTCCCAAGTTACAATTTAATTAACTTTTACCTCCGCTATGTAGATGACATATTCATAAGTTTCGAAGGTAAGGTAGATGAAGTCAATGACCATGTAAATTTAAAACCAATGGCTGCCACAGATCAGTTAAGTTTACAGTAGAAATCGAAAAAGAGTGACATTTAAATTTCCTTGATCTCCAAATAAGAAGAGAGGGAAGAAGTCATTCGTTTAATATCTACAGAAAACCCAGAGCGAGTGACATAATGATACCTGCCAACTCCTACCACCACATACAATATAAAATGTCGGGATTTACGTTTCTAATCGACCACCTTATCAATACCCCCTATCAGAACATTCACTATGGAGAAGTCTGGAGTCTACCGGATATGCTGCCGTTCATGTGAGGCTTCATACATGGGGCAGAGTGGCATGAAGATAAAGACAAAGGTCAAAGAGCATTTCACTACAAAAGCAAGTGAAATGAAAAAATACCTAGTGACTGAAAACCATGACCAGGGTTCTTTACAATTGGAAGTTTTGCATCACCTACCTAAAGGAAGGAAAATGGACAGGGTTGAGGGACTAGAGATTAGATTGGATCTTCTAACGTCGAAGAAAAACATTAATATTAAAGACGTTTGTGCACTCAAGTTGGTAGCATTAACCTCATTACCTCAGCTAGCCGGGATGAAGAGCTAGGTCTAGCTCCAAGAGCCATCAGCTCAACATCCAGGACGGTAGGTAGGTCTCCTCTCTCTTCTACTTCTCCTTTGTTCAGAAAAGCATGTCTTTCTTTGTCTAAATAGTCTATGTTAAATTTTTTAGATAGTTTTAATGTTCAGTTGTATTTACTTAATTTAATAAAAAAAAATTGTCTGTTGATGTATAAAAAGTTTTATGTATTATTTAATTCTATGAAAGATAGTTTTTATTGTTATATGCTATCTATTTTAGCCTTTATCTAAAATATTTTAATTTTAATTGTTACAGTGGAAGTGTAGCCATTTCTTTCATCTACCTAGAAAATAAGTGATGTCGAGTAGTGATAGGAGAGTGTAATGTTTGTTTACAGGAGGCCAACTGCAGCATTGCAGAAATCGGCAGAAACTTTCCCAAGAGCTTCACCTCAAACTAAATCTCAAAATAAGCCTAAAAGAATTGCTTAGATGCGGTGAACCTGTGATAAAAGGCTTGCAAAGGTTTTCTTTAAAGAAACTCTTCTGCTAAGAGACATGATGTTGAACCAGACAGTAGATTAGGTAACATATAAAACAAATAAATGAAAGGGGAAAATTATGAAAAAAGGGAGGTTTTTTATTTTCTTCATATAAATATCTCTGATATAATATTCTATGCAATATTTAATATAAACTCTTAGTCCCAATCAGAACTTGCTCCGAAATCTCCCTCACAGCTAGCAGCTTCTTCAAGCGTAGTTATATCCGACTCTGAAATTAAAACAATTTTATTCAATTTATAATCAATCAAATCTCTCAAGATTTTAAATAACTTCAGTTATTTGAATTTCAAAAAATTATACTTTGCTCAAGTTATACTCTTTTACATAATATATAAATACATAAGGGTTAAAACTTGCAATGGTCACAATATTATTTAAATAATGGCACTCCCTAGGTTTTAACAGATTTCCCTTGGGGGAAATCAACTAATAAGGTTGCACTCATAATATATTCTCACTATATTCCTTGAAATGTCCATCAATCTTAACCAGGAGATGACATTAAGTGAGGCCCATTCAAAATCTATATATAATAATCTAATATATATATAAAATTGTAATCTCTGTCTGTACACTGATTTTTTTTCTCGAAATTTCACGATACTTTTTTGTTTCACATGTGATAGACACAATATCTGCAATTTGTTTCTTTGGTATCTGTTTGTTTAGTTATTTGTTACCTTTTCACGCATAAACGGCTGAACCCAATTTTATGAAACTTGGTAAGTATATTACTACTAACCCAACTTATTATTGTTCTCTGAGACGAATAGGAGTGGGGGTTATAAGAGAGGCCTGACATTAAAAATAGCGATATTTCATTTCGTATTGCTCTTTCGGCAAATATGCACATGACAAAAGTTGTTTATTTTGTTATTTAAAGTAACTTTTGTTATTTACACTTTTGTCTATACCAAAGTATAAATACACTAAAAACTATAACTTATAGTTTAAACTATAAACACTATATTACTATAAAGTTATACACTAAAAACTGTAGCAGGAGTCAACACTTTTATTGGACACTAACAATTGAACCAAAGTTAACAAACCTAGGTATGTGGATTAGTAATAACTCACCCATGATTATAATCTGAACCAACAATGCTAAGAACTTTTGTTGTAAAATGAAGTAAACAGGAGATATTCGCTAAAACTAAAGCGGGAGTCAACAATTTTCTTAGAACGTATTTAAGGGTTATAAATATAGGCATATTATGGCAAATAATGTTATGTGTTAGACTTATATGATTGTTCTAAGTATGATTCGGATTAGTGAGGTTAGAAATCTCCGTCACTTCCCTCCTCATTTATTTATTTTGCCTTGAAAATAATTTTGTTATTTATTTCCAATAGAAATGTAAACTATAAGAGCATTTCCGTTATTTAATTTGTGTAATGTATTATTTAAACAAAGTCATGATGAATTTGCACAACCTGCACTATGCTTAAATTATATGTACTCTGATTGGTTTTTGACAGGAAATATGTACATCCATGATTATGGTTTGAATTATTCCAAAACGGCATGCCAAAAAGTGAAGAGGTATTGATTAGGAATACATTTTCATATAATCTTCAAAACTGATATTTCTATTCTATTAGTCCCCAAAAGTTAACAGGCCCTTTCTGAAGAACAATAGGTTGTGGAGAGAAGTGAAATTGAAGTTGTGTGTACACATTGAAGCTTCGCTATCAAAATATCATTGTTAGTCAGTCAACAATGATTTCCCAGGCATTGCCCGGTACCTTAGCTAGATTGTATATACAAATAAGTATATTATAGATGACTAGCTCAGATACCCGGCTTCGCCCGGGAATTGATTTGAGGCTGAATGGTGATGGTATTTTTTTGGCAAGGCTTTAATTTGCACAATATTTTGACATTTACCCGTCCCAGTGTTTAGGGTTAATTCCCGTTGTTGGCATTTGTTAATAATAAAATTAATTTTTTTATGTAAGTCTTCACTGTCCTCCAAATTGTCATATTTCCCGTAGACAAAAAGACAATGAAATATCGTGAATTTTTATTTCAGGCCTCCCTTATAACCCCCACTCCCATTCTAACCTAAAAATTTTAATATAGCTTTTGTAAGTTCGGTTTGCTCGCGCTCAATAAAATCGTTGACTCCCGCTTTAGTTTATAGTGTATATCTCGTTTATGCTTTGTTAAAAGACAAAAATGAATATGACCTAAGTTACTCTAAATAACAAAATAAACAACTTTTGTTATGTTCATATTTGCCGAAAAACGAATAGAAAACGAAATACCGCTATTTTTAAATTCAGGCATCGCTTACAACCCCCACTCCTGCCCGTTTCTAGAAATGTTGGTATGGCTTATAATAATGAAGGTGTTAGTGCTAATATACATACCGAGTTTTATTTAGTTCGGTTGAGTCGTTTGTGCCAAATAAAATTGCTCACTTCCGCTATAGGTTTTAGCGTATATCACGTTTATAATACGTTATACGAAAAAAGTGTATATAACAAAAGTTACTCTAAATAACAAAATAAACAACTTTTATTATGTTCATACTTGCCGAAAAAACCAATAGGAAACGAAATATAGCTATTTTTAATTTCAGGCCTCCCTTACAGGGAGACCTCCCTTACTCCTGTTCATCTCAGAGAATTTTAATATAGCCTAAAGTCTAAGTTGGGTTAGTTGTAATATACATACCAAGTTTCATAAAATTCGGTTCAGCCGTTTATGCGTGAAAAGGTAACAAACAAACAAACATACACGAAAGAAACAAAATGCAGTTATGGTGTCTATGGCATGTGAAACTAAAAGTTATCTTAAAAATCTTAAAATTGTCGCTAAAAAAATCCATGTACAGACTGATGTTACAATTTTATATATATATATATATATATATATATATATATATATATATATATATATATATATATATAGATGATATTTAATTATAATAAATGCTATACATGATTCTGGTTTGAATTATTTACTCTGTGTCAAACAGTGGAGAGGGAATGATTAGGGACTTATTTTCATTTATTCTTCAAATCTGAAATTTTTTCTATAAGTCGCCAAACTGGGAAAACAATGCACCCTGACAGGAAGTGTAGTTGTACACGTAGAAGCATTGCCAAAAACAAAATAGAATCTTTCCTCCTCAAATGATTTCCCGAGTGAAGGCGGGTACCTTAGGTAATATATATATATAACCCTCCTTCTCAGAAAGGCAAATAATTATTTATTTATGTATTACTTAAAATATTCACATTAATTTTGATTAATTTGGTATTGTCCTATACATGTTAATTACCATTATGTTTGAAAATTTGATATATTCAGAGCAGATGAAAATTTAAAAGTCTGTCACACAGGGGCTGCGTAAAGTAAGCAGATTTCCGACGTGAAATTTTACAATATAGAAATTTCATGAGAGCCGAACAGTTATGGAAACTAGCTTTTGGCGGAAACTCCCGACTAGAACCCGAAGTTCGATCTCATCTCGTCTGTTATCTGCACAGACTTAATAAAAATGCAAATGTCTCGGTTAATATTCAAGATTATATAATAAATTTATAAAAGATTATATAAAAAGAGAATAAATTTATATAACAATATTTATAGTAAATTTAATTTGCAATAAGATTGAGTCTATATTATTTATCAATCCCAAGTATAGTAAGGGAGATATTTCGAATTTTTGAAAATCCTCCCCTCTAAACTCCCACCCTCCCACTGGTCCGATTTGAATACATTGTGTTGAGGCCAAAATGAATAGCTTCTTATTTGCAATATTGTTTTCTAAATATGTACGCAATATATAAAATTTTGAACGGACCTCATTTTCATCATCTCCTGAGTAGGTTCGATGGACATTCGAAGAAATGCGTCATAAATATGACCTCAATAGCTGATTTCCTCTAAGGGAAATCTGCTAAAAATACAAATACAGGGTGCGACAGAAAGAACTGCCCGATTTGAGAGGGAGTGAGAAGCGAGGAGAGAGAGAGAGAGAGTAGAGTGGTGAGGGCGTGTCTTTGAGTAGCTGCATACATGCCGGTTGGAGTGCATTTGCTCCAGTGAACATCGGGCTTTAGTTTCTTCGAGCAGTTTATTCAAAATGGTGGGTTATCTTGTGAGTAGGATTGATGGGCATTTGAAGAAATTATTCGAAAATTGCATCATGAGTATGACCTCAATAGCAGAGCTTCCTAGAGGGAAATCTGCTAAAATCTATGCTAGATGATAAAGTAAAGAGAGTGACTGTGTAAGATAATTACCATCCTTGTTGGAGCTCTCCTTGGAAGGAGATTCTTCAGGAATAGGGCTTATCCTCCGCATGCTCCCGTTCCTGCAACAAACAATATATATTAGAATATATTTCATGAACAAAGAATATATATTAGAGAAAATATATAATACTCTTATAAACTTGTCCAGAAAGTTTGAATTGTATTTTGTTAATTTGATTTTATTACTTTGTAAACAAATATATTCATGCTCTTTTATATATATATATATATATATATATATATATATATATATATATATATATATATATATATATAAATATATATATAAAATGGAGAGAGTTGCAGAAGTGCTTGCATTAATGAACGCACTCGAATACGTTAAACGAAATAATAAGCAAATTACAGAAGTAACTATAAACACAGACAGCAAGATAACAATACAAAACTATTGAAAGCAGACATACATGACCCATTGACAGAACAAAGTAGGCAACTAATTATAGACATTCAAAACAACAATACAAAAATATATTTGACTTGGGTCAAAGGACATGCCGGATTTTACGAAAACGAATTAGTTGACAAAATTGCAAAAAATGCATCCAAAACATTCCCATAACATACTCCAACATAACAAAACACAGTCTACAATACACATTACGCACGGACACAATAAAACAGTGGCAGGAGCGATGGGACAAAACAGAGAAAGGCAAGCATTTAAAAACATTCATCCCAAATATTGAGGAATACCTCAACACCTGTACTGCTACTGACTATTACTCGACACAAGTACTCACTGGACACGGAACTACTAAATCATATTAGCATAGATTCAAAATGTTAAATGACAAACATTGACGAGTGAACAGACTATAGAACACCTCATCTATACTTGCACACTGACTACACAGTTACCAAACACACTTCAACAAACACTTATCAAAAACAATGACCAGTGGCCAATAAATCTAAAGTATTTGTTTAAAAAATACCCATTAGTGTTTAGGCATTTTTCTAAAACATTAATAGAAACAACGGACATCTTAAACATCTTACTTAAAGAATAATAATTTAAGTCTTCCTTCCATTTTTTTTTTCTTTTTAACGCCTACATCAAGAATAATGCAATAGAATAAGTGGCATAACTTTCTTAATGAAGTGAAATTAACATGGAATTGGATTGTTTCGATAATCTGATTATGCGTACTAATTTTTCATCACTTTGATTGTTTGCTCTTTCATTATGTACATTATTTATTTATCTTTTTTTTGTTTTTCATTTTTTTTTCTTTTTCGTTTATTTTTTTTTTATTTTTCTGTTTAATTTATTTCTTTTATTAACTTCAAGAACAAATTTATGAACATTGCTTGTAAACAAAACACGATGTATTATGAACATACATGTTATATACTGTAATAGTATGGTACATGTAGCAAATAAACGCCCTTTGTGCATGGGTAATGTACAAAGGAAAATATTAATATATATATATATATATATATATATATATATATATATAATATATATATTTTACCAGATTACCCTCAACGCCTAGATTTTCCTTGTGAGATATCAGCTATTGAGGTTGTACTCATGACAAGATTAATACAATATTTCTTCAAACTTCCATTGATCCTACCTAGGAGATGACGGAAATGAGATTCATTCAAAATTGGCAAATAGATCCTATACGGGAGATGAAAAAAATTAGGCCCATGCAAAATTATTTGTATATATATATATATATATACACACACATAATATACATATTAATATATGAATTATTATATATTTATTTTTATCTCCGGTATAGGATCAATGGACATTTGAAGACATTTTTTAAAAACTGCAGCATTAGTACGATCTAAATAGCTGATAATAGCTTAAGGGAAATCTACCAAAATAAAAAATATGAACATAACCCATCATATGAACATTTAGCCAAATGTAGCTTGCATATATTACTAGTTATGAAGTCATTGCCACAACAAAGAATAAAAAAAGAAAGAAAAAGTTCCATCACACAGGGGTTGTGTGAACTAAGCAGATTTCCAATATACTGGTAAGACTAACTAGTCATCTTATCATTGTCTATTCTGACAAAACAAGAAAGTACGAATTGCTCGCTTGATAATCAAGTTACGAAGAAATGCATAAAACAACAATTGTAGAGCATCAATAGTTTAACACGATTGGTTCTATACAATTTTTCGATCCAAATCATGATAAGGGAAATATATTGAATTTTTGAATTCTCTTCCCTCTAAACCACCACTATTCCAAGTCTGATTTCCAACTATAAGAAATACAGTCTTTTCTGTTCACTGAAAAGGTTAAATATCAAGTATGGTATAGACCAAATAAACATTTTTAGCAGATTTCCCTTAAGGAAAATCAGCTACTGAGGTCGTACTCATGACGAGAGTTTTGAAAAATTTCCTCAAATGTCCATCGATCCTACCCAGGAGATGACGAAAATGAGGTCCATTCAAAATTTTATATATATATATATGTATATATATATATCTATATATATATATATATATATATATATATATATATATATTTGTCTGTTAACGCTCTAGCGGTCGCAATTGTTGTTTGATCGTTACCAAACTTCATATTTAAGCGTCTTATGTAAAAAGAAAGATCAAGTTCGTTAACGGCTGAAATCGGACCAGTGGGAGGAGGGGGTTTAGAGGGGGGATTTTTGAAAATTCGAAGTATCTCCGTTAATATGCGTCGGGTTGAAAAAGTATATAGAATCAATCTTATTGCAAATTATATTTACTATAAATATTGTTCTATACATTTATTCTCTATCTTGAATATTAATCGAGATATTTGCATTTGTATTCTGTGTGTGGTCGGCAGGAGTCGGCTATGTTTGGGACTATCCACCAAGAGCTAGTGTGGCTGTTTCATTCATCCCTCGTGAATAGGTTTAGAGATTCTTTACTAGTACAGTTGTTATTAGGTAGATTTCTCTATTGTAAAACTTCAAGTGGGAAATCTGCTTAGTTTATGCAGCCGCTGCGTGACGAACTTTTGAGTAATGAACGAAAAATCTCAATTGATGACGTCATCACATAGTGTATCTACATGTATCTCACAAAGCAATTGTTCAATAAAAACTATATTTGTCATTTACCTCAGAATGAAGTACTTCATGATATAACAGCTTATTGTTAATATAGCACGAGTAGGAGGGGGGTTTGCTAATGAACGAAAACTAAAAAAAACAAATGCCTCGGTTAATATTCATGGGAAATATGTATATGAAAACATTTGCACACAATTCGAATTGTAATAAGATTGGTTCTATACTATTTTTCAATAATAACAAAGATATTTAGAATATTCAAAATTCCCCCTCCCCCAGGCGATTTTAACCCTTAACAAACTTGATCTCTAGTTTTACATAAAACATGTATGGAGTTTGGTAACGAGCTTAGTTGGTGATGTAGCACCGCACGCAGGGTAAAGCTAGTTTATTTCTAAATAAGTCGTGTGTTTACTTGAGGTCAGAACTCCTCAGCCTCTTCTCGGCAACGTTAGAGTCGATGAGTGAAGACTTGCGTTTGTTGGGCCGAGGAGATGTTGCAGCTCCCTTCTCCTGCATATACCTGAAACATCAACACACATCATCTTTACTTTTAACATGAAAATCAAAACATATCACATACTTTTCTAGACTAAAAACCTAACATATCATGTATTTTTCACATTAAAAACCAAATATACTGCTCAAAAATGAATAGGGATATTGGTTATTTTTTCTTATCCTATTAATTTTAATTAAATCGATCTTAATTAAATTTCTTTTTTATGGGGGAAAAAAGACAATAATTTCTAATAAATATTAATGATATTTATAATAATAAAAAAAAAATATGCTAAGCCACATACATACCACAAAACAGCCAATATCTTTATTCATTTTTGAGCAGTTTATATCACATACCTTTCACACTAAAAACCCAACATGTCATAAGCTTTTCACATGAAAATCTAATAGATCATGTGCTTCCCACATGAAAACCACACATCACCGTATTTTTGACACTAAAAACCAAATATTTCATGTATTATTCACACTAAAAACCCAACATATTACATACATTGCACACTAAAAACCAAATATATCACATACCTTTCACACTAAAAGCCAATATTTAAAATGATGTAAAAGACACAAAGAAATTATCTTTGTTTTTTACTTACTTATTTAGAATTTAGCTTTTATTTTAGGAACATTCTAAGACTAATTGTTTTTGAGTTACGCGTGGTGTATATATAAGTCATGGCAAAACGAGTCAAAATGGGTTCAAGAGATGGATAATTCTGTTCTGCAAGAAAGGTACTCGCCACTTTAGGTTTACCACGAGAGATTAAGGCTAACGCTTCAACTCACATGGCTAACCTCAGCCTGATTTGTTAATTGTAATATAATGTTATTTAATTTAATAACTACGCATATTCTTAGTAATAATATTTTTGTTTCTGTTGTGATAAAAATATACAGAAGCGAAGTAAATTTGAGATCGTGTAAGTAATGTAAGGTAAGGAAATGATTTCAGAGAATCACCAAAAAGTGCCCATATTGTTTTCCTTTTTTTTTTTCCGGGCTAAATAGTTGTTGAGGAGGGAAATACTAGTTACCTGTGGTAGGATATGACAGTTACTCCGGTGGGGAGGTTGGTAGTATCCTCTAGTGATTGGAGAGCCTTCGGGCCCAACTCCCGATCGTGCAGCGACACCCACGCTGAACTATCGCTCAGCCAATACAGCTGCACGCTACCTGCAAACAACTCATTTTATAAAATCAATAATCAATAAATCATGTTAGTTATTTACATCCACTTTTCTTTTCTTTTTTTTCTCCTGCTAATAGCCCTGTGAGGAGTTATTTATTTGAATACATATTCCACTGCCACATGGCATATTACATGTATGATTATGTTTAAATACATTATTATTTTACAATATATATACGTTAATCAACTACCTACTCAAATATAATATAAACGAAAAATTATAAAATAAAATATTAAAATAAGTAAGACAATTACAAATAAAATTAATAAATGAAATGAAAAAATAAATAAATAAAATAAGAACAAAAAACCAATCTATTAAAGTTAAACAGAACTGATGTTTAATTTGTGAGTCTATGTAATGTAAATATATTTAATTATAATTCCCATTCTTCAAAATCAACATTCTAATGTATTTTTGCTACATCCAAATCTATACTTTTGATAAACTTTATAAGTTCTTTATTATATTTGTTAAATATAATATGAGGTGGTTCTGGCCAATTACCTCCTTTTAAAATTATGTTCATTATTAAATTTGATCTATTTTGATTAAATGTTGAACTGTCATAAAGTATATGTAAAAACGTTATTGTTGTCTGTGAGTCGCAAGTACATTTGTCATTGTCTTGAATTGTTAAATAACGTCCTGCCTGTCTATGTTACATTAGAAATTGTGTGCAATTGTGATGGTGACTCTTAATTGAATTGTAGTTGATGTATTGATGTAAGCTGTAAGATTTGTTACATGTCACCCATTCTCTGTTTCACTTATGTATTGTGTCGCTACATAAGTCTTTTTTAATCTATGAGAGCGATACATTGACTTTGTGCTACTAAGGTTAATTGAGCACTGCAGATTTCTGGAGGCAGATCGCTATAAACCATCACAGTTACAAGCTATGTGTAATTGGTGAGACATTCCACTAAGGGTGCAACAGCTCACAACCTTTATAAATGGTTTCTTTCAAAAACCAAACTTTACAAATTACAAAAAAAAAATTACCACATTCTCATAAGTTGTTGATAAATATTTTAATGGAAGCTTTACCTCTGATACATCAAACGATAGGGGCTCTGGTTAGCCAGTTAGTTAGTTAAAGCATTGGTCTTAACAAACTTGATAAACCTAGAGTCGTGAGTTCCATTCTCACCTGGGCAATAAGAATTCATTTAGTGATGAGCGCACTAAATAAAATCCTTGGACCCACCTTGCCTAGAAAAGGGTGGTTACCTATAAATAACCAGTCCCAATTAGACACAGTTGCATAAAATGGATGTAAGTAACATTTTTGCAAACAAATAACAAGAATCCATTTGATATTTGATTTAGAATAATTTTATTTGAATTAATTAATAAATGTACATCTATATTAAGTAAATCAAATATTTCTTTATTATAAATAAATTATATTTGTATAGTGTATTATGAATATGTTAAATATTATTTTTATACAAATTATATCGAGTGTTAAAGCAATTTGGTGATCATTTCAAACCTGCTGTTCAATTAATAATTGTAATTTAAATTTCAAATATACCAAAGATAATGCAATTCAGGACGCCTGGAGGGACAAACTACTATGCAAGTATAATCTTCATACAAACAATTCATAAACGATATACCATTAGAATGGATTAATACAAAATAAAACTTCTACTGACCAAACGGACTGAAGAGCTTGGATATATTGCTGCCAGCCCACGATGATGGGAACGAGATGTGGAAGACGTGGTCTCTCCGAGGCTCGGCTGCAACAAATAACACACACTCATTCACTTTTTAGAAAAGAAAAAAAGTTTCAAAATGAAAGAGGGCAGCTATTGTAGAGGAATTACAGACCAAAGATACCTATACCTTCATTCAAGTAGCAGAACCTTTTTTGGCCCAACTCATAATAACATACATTTTGAACTTTTGAATCCTCCCCTTTTAAAGCCCACCTATTCCTCTTTCAGCAATAAAACAATATGTTCTTGAGTGTCGAATGAAATTGTTAAGTATGAAGTATGGTAGACATTTACAAGTCATGAAATAAAATCTTAATTGGTGACATCATCACACAACAAATTTGCATGTGTATAGTAGTATTGAAAACAATATTAGGCATTTCAGCTTGGAATAAGAACTTTCAGTATATATTCACTTATTGTTAAAGTGTGATCATTGAAAGAGGGGGGGGGGGTTACAGAAGAAAGAAAAAAAAAATATATATATATATATACACATACATAGTTGACTATCTAGGAGAGGCAATGCCCTTCGTCTTACCGATGGGCAATCTGATTGATTTGCTCAATAGACTCCCGCCTTTCCGCTACCAGCAAACCGGTGAACTAACACTGAGGTCAAGTACTGTCCATGCTTGATGTTGCTACACTTACGTTATATCAAGTCAGGCGCTCTACCACTGATCTAAGGGTGTCCTATATATATATATATATATATATATATATATATTGGTTGGTATTATAGAGACCTTTGAGATGTTTAACCACCCCAGACAGTGAATCTTAAGGGATTTATGATCAGAGTTTTTCATAGATTGATCAACTTGACCAGCCTCTGTTAACCAAGGAGGGCCTGGAATGAGTTGTCCTCCAGTAGACTGGCAGGTCTGATGATAGCCAGGAAGGGGCCAGTGGCCAGTGGCCAGTTGGCTGAGTATTAGCTTGCCTGTATTATGAGAGCCATAATCGTTAGTCATCCTGTCATATGTATATACTCACTAGACTCCCACAAATGTGTACACGATACAAGCATACTCTTGTAGAGACCTCATCGACTAATGATCTCCCTTGGTGGGGATTGAACCTCCACCTATTTCTTACCTTTAGCTTACCGAGGATAGTCTTAGATGTATCCATGCCTTAACTCGCTTGCAAGACCAGCAGCACCCTCCCCCTCCCAGTGTAACATATTGTAAATATATAATATAAATAAATATTAGGTCTGAAGAAAAATCAAAGAAATTATAAGATGAACTTACGATCAGGATGGATTAAATCAATGTGTGTGTCTGGAGCCTTCATCAGGAAAAATCTGTCAACATGTTACAATCATGTCATTAACAATGGCACACAGTTATAACTAAAATGAAAAAATAAGTTCAGGCAAGATAGGGCTTCCTTCTATTCTTATTAATTAAGTAAACAAAATACACAATTGACCATCATTGTTTCTTTTGAATGTCATATATAATTTCTCCGTTCCATTGCAATGGACTGTAGAATGCGTAAGAGACATAATTTATAGACCTTTTTATGATGATCTTTTACATCTGTAATAGCTGTGGAGAAAATTACAATTTTACATTTTCACCCAAAAAGCCAATTTTCATCAAAAAGGGTGGTACACAACCCAGGAAAATCTACTAAAATTCAATTAAACAATATTTGGTATTTAAGCTTCGAATAAACTGATTTATGATATAACTGTTTATTGTGAATATGGCAAATGAGTGGGATTGAGGGTTTAGCAGAGGCCCCGCCCCCACTCCTACCCTCTTACAGGTTAGGCAACTCTATAGTTATATGTTTGCCGCTACGATGGATCTGGCCAGCAGTCGAAGCCTTTTATTTAATATTATTATTATTTCTTTTTTATATATCATATGTTTGTAATTTACTTTCAGTTCAAAATACAGTCCGCTATTGAATTACAGAAAATTGGTTACTGATACAATCTTAGTGAATAGTGAACAACAGTTATAATTTGAGCTCCCAATTCAGTTTACACTATCTCCAAAATCTATATATGAAAAAATGTTTGTCCTCGATGGATTAATAAACATTCATTAAACTTAACAGCCATTATTAACAGGTTGAATGAAGACCAAAGTATATTGTCACGCCCCCCCCCCCTCTTTCCCAAACATTCATTAATCAGGAATGTCAGTTTCCCCTTAAATGTATTTAATACTTTATTTAATTGAAATAGGAAAATTAATTCAACTAACACTTTCTTTATTTTGAAGAAAATGTAATAAGAATTATTTACAAAACTCTTGGATTTTAATACTGGTAGGAGTTGAAGTGAAGAAAAATTATTTTAGCCAAAAATATCATCATCATTCAGCCTCAAATGATTTCCCGGGCAAAGCCGGGTACCTTAGCTAATACTAAAATAAAATAAAGAGTATGGTTTTAAGAAGGAAGTTGCACAAATAACTTACTTGTTCATAAATTTTTCAAGAGGTCTACAATGAGCTATAACACACTTCTTATTGTCCGGATCTGCAAAAAAAAAAACAAATATAAATTTAGGAAGTAAAAATTAAAAAACAGAGTCCAGTCTTCTAATATTTCGAACAACTGCACAGATCTTTGTTTATATGAAGTCTTAATATGTGGAACACAACTAGTGCCCACCACTAGAGTATAATACATAAGTAATGTACGTAAAGTAACTTATAATAAGTAAGTATAATTGATTGTAAGTTGACTGACCGAGCGCTCGGAGGAGAGCTAGGAATACCTTGCCCGTGACGAGGGCATCATAACCTGCATCGTGATACTGCTCTTTCACGCTGTATGAATAGCCTTCCACCTCATCTGTAACAGCACCAATCAGTAGAACATTAATCAAGATCACTTATAAATTCCAGGGAAGCCAATCTCCCATAAATATTTATCTGTCATATAAAAGAAATTTATCACTTAAAAGAAAACAGCTAATGAGGTCATTCTCGTGACCAGATTTTCACAGAATTTTTTTTCATTTCAGATCTTCGAAATAAAAAAGTCTGTCACGCAGGGACTGCATAAACTAAGCAGATTTCCCTCGTGAAGTTTAACACCTACATACTGCTAACACAACACAACCATGAATATTAAGTGAATAAATACAAACGGTAATAAGAAATCTTTCACAGGTCTGCCAATTTATTACTGGAAAGAAACATAATTACTGAAATATATCAGAATATAACATATTAATTTCATTGAAAACTATTTACTTTATCTAGCACTGTAATTTATAATGGATCACAATAATTTTTATCTCAATCAATCAAGAACTTAAGATGGGGAGGGGAAGGGTCACAAGAACATATTTGCATGTATCTCGTATAATAAAGGTCTCGAGAAAATAATATGTGGTATTAAGTCTTCGAATAATGTGGTTTATTATTTATTGGAGTATTGTTTATGTAACACGAGTAGACGTGAGGGTTTACTGAAAGCTGAAAAATGCAAATATCTCGGTTAATATTACAGATAGAGAATAAATGTACATTTATAGAACATAATATTTGCAGATAAGATTGATTATATACAAGTTTTCGATCCTACTTATAGTATCGAAGATATTTCGAATTTTCAAAATTCTCCTCCTCTAAACCCTCCATCCACCAGGTCCAATTTCAGCAATTAACAAACTTAATCTTTCATTTTGCATAAAACATCTAAATATCAAGTTAGGTAACAATCAAACAAAAATTGTGACTGCGACACAAACACTATCTTTTACACTCTAACAACAATGTGCAAAATGTTTGTGTTTGTGTTAATTATACTTACCAAGACTAAAGATACTTAAAAACTATTTTACATAACTGTTGTACTAGTTGTTACATTAGAACTACTGAGTATAACCTAACCAAGCTTGTTGCATTGAACATAGTCACTGCCTTATGACTTTGTATCACTATAGTTTATTGTCTTTTGTTTGTTGAACTATATTATAATTATTATACTTATTATGTTACAGCTATTGATATTAGTTGTTATAATTATTGTTATATTATTTTTTTTATTAAAGCTATTTTTATGTAGTAATAAAATTGTTATGTTATTTGTTATCCACTATGTAACAATTGTTAGTTGCTGTATGGATATAATGCACAAAAATTTTTATATTTTGTTAAAGCAAAATGTATGTAACCAGAACTACAACAGTTTATTAACATAGTTATAAAGTATCTTTAGTCTTGGTAGTAGAGTTACACAATACACTACACTGGTACACAATAAGACAATCTGCATATATATATATATATATATATATATATATATATATATATAAGTATATATATATATATATATATATATAAATATATATATAGTATATATATATATATAAAATAGTACCTGTACTTTTTAGCCCTGAAGGAAAGAAAATAAACATTGGAATGAACTAAGATTTTTACATCAACACTGACCAAAACTCCAAAAAGTCTGTCACGCAGGGGTTGCGTAAACTAAGCAGATTTCTCATGTGAAGTTTTACAATAGAGAAATCTGCATACTGGGAAACATAACCAACCGTGATTTAAATACAAACGGTAATGGAGAAATCTTCAGTTTTTAATTAAAATAAATTCCCAACTGAACGGCTTCTGAATTGAAAGAATAATTATTATTTTAATAACTCAACTTAGTAGTCCTAGAACTAAAGAATGGTGGAGGGTGGATGAACAAACGTTATGCATAAATTTGAACAAAGTACCAAAGGTAGGTAAGGATAGAAACGACAAGTTAAGTTTAGAAGAAGCTTCCACCAGAGCTGAAGTACTTACGGAAACGGCAGACCAATTCTAAATTACCCGGACCACAGAACCCATAAAAATGCAAATACTATCCGGTTTTTTTTTTTTAATATCAAGATTCAGAATAAATGTATATAACAATATTTATAGTAAATTTAATTTGCAGATAAGATTGTGTTTCAATACAATTTTCGATACCGATGCATAATATACGGTAGATATTTCGAATTTTCGAAACCTCCCCTCTAAACCCACCACCCTCACCTCTGGTCCGAATTCAAGCCATTAACGAACTTGATCAGTCTTTTTTACATAAAACGGTTTAAATATCGAGTTTTGGTAACGAACAACAAAAATTACGTCGACCTAGCTTCGCGGAAAGAGGCGTTAAAAGACAAATATATATATATATATTATATAAATATATATATATATATATATACATATATATATAGCTCAATAACCCGCCTACGCCCGGGATTAATTGAGGCTAATGGTGATGGTATTTTTTTTTGGCAAGCTTTCCTTTACTGACAATGATATCGCAGTGTTAGGCTCCAAATAAGAACCCGTCGTTTCTGTGGGATTTGATAAAAAAAAAATTTTGTAACTTCAGAAGCTTCCCTTATACACCCCCACTCTTGCTTGCCCGTTCCTAGAATGTTAAGTCAGGGCCTTTATTATAAGGATTGCTTTAGTGCTAATACACATACACGATGTGTTATTTAGTTCAGTTGAGTCTTTTGTGCTAAATAAAATGTTGACTCCGGTATAATTTTTAGCGTATAAACGCCTTTATACTTCGTATACGACGATTTGTATATAACAAAAGGTTCTCTAAATAAGAAAATAAACAACTTTTGTTATTTAACGATATTGTGCCCGTAACCGCCAATAGGTAAACGAAATATTACTAATTTTAATTTCAGACCTCTCTTATAACCCCTCACTCCTGCCTGTCCCTAGAAATGTTTAGTTGGCTTATAATAAGGAAGGCGATATGTACTAATTCACATACCAAGTTTGGATTAGTTCGGTTGAGTCTTTCATTGTGCCAAATCAAAATTGTTAAGTCTCCCGCTATAATTTTTAGCGTATAACGCCTTTACATATTCGGTAAGAGGACGATAGTGTAATAAAAAAAGTTTTCTCTAAATACAAAAAAAACAACTTTTGTCATGTACATATTTGCTGAAAAAGCAATAAGAGATAAACGAAAATCGCTATTTTAATTTCAGGCCTCCATTATAACCCCCACATCCTGCTCGGACTCCCCTAGAATGTTTAACCGTAATGGCTTATTATGAGGAAAGTCGTTAAAACTAATTCACAAAACCGGAGTTTCGGTTTAGTTCGGTTGAGTCTTTGTGCCAAAGTAAAAACTATTGGACTTCCGCTAATAGTATTTTAGCGTATAACACATTTACACTTCCGTAGCTACAGCAAAAGGCATATTAACAAAATTACTCTAAAAGAATTACAAAATAAACTACTTTGGCTTTAAGGCATATTTGCTGAAAAAGCAATAGGAAACGTAATATCGCTTATTTTTTAATCTCAGGCCTCTCCCTAATAAAACCCCCCTCTCCTGTTTGTCCTCAGAGGATATTAATATAGCCTAAAGTCTAATTGGGTTAGTTGTAATATACATACCAAGTTTATAAAATTCGTTTTCAGGCCTTATATGCGTGAAAAGGAACAAACAAACAAACCAAACAGACACGAAGAAACAAAATGCAGTTATGGTGTCTATGATCATGTGATAACGAAAAGTTTATCGTGAAATTTTCGCGAAAAAAATCAATGTACAGATCAGAGGTTACAAATTTATATATATATATATATATATATATATATAATATATATATATAAAGATATAAAGTTAATTTTGAAACGGACCCTCATTTTTAACATCTCCTGGGTAGAACGATGGCACATTTATAGAAATTTTTTAGAAAATTCTCAACATGAATACGACCTCAATAGCGGATTTCCCTATAAAAAATTGCTTAAAAAAAAAAAAAAAAAAAAAGAGAAAGAAAAAATGAATACCTGATAAATCTCCCTCTCCAATGTTCAAAATACTGATTACAATATAAATCATAATTATGGACAGCATTTTTATATATACTATGCAAGAATTCAAATTTATTTTCCCAAAAGCGTCCTCTAGCACAACGATTGTATCTATTTTATGTATTTAATTATCATTATTAAAAATACTGTAATGTAATCCGAAAAAGAACCTTTTTAATCAGAGTAATTATTACTGATACTCTATTATGTGCAACATATTATGGGAGCAATGTTAATAAATAGCAGACATAAATGAGTAGACCGACCTGGCACTTTCAATCCCCTTTCACATTGATTTGTTTGAATAAACATGCTATTTAATGTTTAGCTCTAGTTTAAAGCAAGCATCATCATTACTTTCAATTATCAAGCATCATGTAGCTCTTCCCGCCAAAGCCGACCCAAGTCTGCCGGATCAAAAGCCGGTCTGCCAGCAACCGACTGTGTTTGTTATCTCCTCACAACTTCTGCTCCACCAACTTGTCCAAATTCAACATTATTTGGATTAAACTATTGTAATATTAGTCATTCTAAATATTAAACCATGGGAATGTTTTAATAATTCACTTTTCTGGAGAAAACAAATAACTCTGACAAATAGTCTATACCTACAACTTAATTTAAATTAGTTTGGGGGGGGGGATATACAAGATTCACACTAACCTGAGTAATACTTAGAACTATTGCATACTTCTAAAAAAAATTATTGTCATTTGACAAAATATGCCATTATGAAATTGTGTATATCTCGTTTATACTTTGTTATACGACAAAAGTGAATATAACAAAAGTTACTCTAAATAACAAAATAAACAACTTTTTTTACGTGCATATTTGCCAAAAAACCAACAGGAAACGAAATATCGCTATTTTTAAATTTCAGGCCTCCCTTATAACCACCACTCCTGTTTGTCTCAGAGAAAATTAATATATCTTAAAGTCTAAGTCAAATTAGTAGTAATATACAAACTAAGATTCATAAAATTCGGTTCAGCCGTTTATGCGTGAAAAGGTAACAAACAAAAGAAACAAATAAAAAAACAGACTTTTGCTCCCGCAGCTTGTCCTAATTCACCATTATTTAGTTTTAACTATTGTAATTTCAATTATTCTAAATGTTAAACCATAGGAATGCTCTGATAATTCACTTTTCTTATTCATTTTCTAATTCTATGGTGAATTTGATCTGTGCGTGTCGGGTATTCGTTTTGAATAATCTTTAGCACCAATATTTAGCCTGTATTATTATTAGAGGAAAGTAAATGTGCATAAAGTTAGATAAATAAGAGAATGGCTAAGGAGTTAGAGAGGCTCACCTACAGCTGGCAGATGGAACGGAGGCTTAGACAGTGTCTCCATCAGCCCTTCCAGCGTTGTATTGTTCAGCAGCTGCTTCAAACCATCATCTGAACAGATAAACTTGGTATCTATCAATCTGTAAAACATACAAAAATCACATAAAACTCTCCTCGAAACATAGTACATATTCAGGGAACAAAAATTCTCTACATTCCAAACTAAATGAGTTGCAAGTGCCTTTCACCATTTTCAAGGCAAACCTTTGGTACACATGCCATTCGATGTAGTACAGGAATTACAAAGGAATAATCCGTAAAAGCCTTTTATATATTGGGTACTTGAATAAGTTGGTAGCATTATCTCATAGATGGCACTACTAGTGTGCTTTTCCAATTGATGGGGTGACTCCTCCTTCGTGTAATCTTACTGGCATTGGGCTTTGTTTTTAGTATAAGTATTCAGTTGAAGTGTAAAAAGCTAATTGTTTTACTTTATAAAATATGCCTAATTTCATACCAGAAAAACTGTTTTTGCAGGGAGAAACTCTGTTCTTCTTCAGTATTTTACAACATATTTGGGCAACCACCCAGTATTAAGGTTTGATCTGACCAGCGAGACATTTTGAAAAACCCAATTAAACAAAAATATTCCACTACTTACTCCAAATGATGAAGATGAGGAGAGATTTGTGCGTTTGGCAGTACTTATAAATGCAGACAATTCTTTTCAATGATGAAAGTTAATAAATCAGAACATCGTACAAGGCTGACTGACGATAATTTGGGAAACTCTTTTCGTCTTTGTATCAGCGGAATTAATCCAAACATCGATGGATTAGTTTCCCAAATTCAAGCTCGAGTGTATCATTGATTTCGGTGTCCCTATTTCAATTTTGTTGTTTGTAATAATTCTAAATTGTATGATTTAATTATAACGTTGTACCTAATTTTTTCATTTCATTATGTTATTTTAATAAATTGTATTATAATTACATTGTCGTATAATTTTATGTCTGATATCTATCATTAAAAATTATGAACACTACTTTAAAATGCACTCCTTTTAAAAGCGGCCTGCGAACGTATTTGCAGACTAAAGTTTGACCCGCAACATGTCAAAGGTCGCCCAGACCTGCTTTTCATGAAGAAAAGTGGAACCGAAAGCCATTTAATTTTAGTGATGTTTATGGAGAGCATTCTCTACCTGAGCAAATATGTTGCAAGTGGTTTGCTCCGTTTCAAAGTGCTCATTTGGAGCTGGAAAACAAAAAACAAATGACCTTGCCAGCCAAAAAGAGAGCCATTGCATAATGAAGATCCATGCCTAAATCTTATAATGCTGAATAATATATTTAAAACCATTTATGTAAAATAAAACCTCAAGTTTCAAAAAAAAAAAAAAAAAAATTCCTATGAATTAATTCAAGCACCCAATACAATAATCCCAAGATTTCCCATAGCGAGGGTCACTCAATAAAACTGAATTTCTGTGACCAAATTATCTAATGAAAGGATGGACCAATTTTGATGTATTTTTCTCTCTTTTTTTAAAAAATAGGTGTCTGTTTTGTTAGTCACTTGCTGTAATTAAAAATTGATGAGCCAATTTGGTAATTCAATTTTCATTAGAGTGATTGTCTGATTCATTAGTGACATCTTTATTAACACGTTTAAGGGGACGGCACGGGGGTCGTTGACCCCGCACGTAACTGTCTCCCAGGGCGGGTCGGTGCTTGAAGCATAAATGTTCAATAAAATACTTTGACCAGGTTTTTTGGGCTTCTGGTACTAGTAAATATAAATTACAAAAAATAGTACGTTTTATGCTTATATTCAAATCCCAAAAAATACGGTCCGTATTATACATCTGAAAAAAAATGACTCCCGGTGCCCGGCGCCTGGGGAGCGGCTACTTTGTGGCTCTTAGTTCCGGCACGGGCTCATATAGCCAGCACAAGGTGGTTGTATGTCCTCGTGCTTGTTTAGTCCTGTGAACCCACTGTGTTCCTGGTTATTTACAAAAGGCTTATGGTAAATACAGAGAACACGTCACCTCCCCTTTCAGTTTACTTTTTGCTGTTCTTTTCGAAACATTAATCTGTATAATGAGCAAATCACGTGGCCGACAATTAGTGAATTTAGCTTTAATTAAAAAGTGTCTCCGCGCGTGTATTCAAAAATTAGAAGAAAAACCATTGTTCCTCTAAAGTAAAGCAGACAAAAAAGTTAGAACGTATATGTGAAGAGGTGACCATCATGAAGTCACTTTGTCTACCAATGCTTCAACAACTGCCCTACAAATCTATGTTCTATAACCATTGTGATAATGGAAAAGAATTGTTTAATTACAAAAAAATTATCTTTGTTTATTCATATTTTTTCTTTATTATGTTTAAACTTTTCCAATTATTTGTTTAAACTAAACTCCTAGTTCCTAGTTGTTGTGTTTCCCTCGGTTTTGTCAATTTTATCTTTATAATCTTTATAAATTTTAGTTGGACTTGTTGTTTGGGTGTCGTAATTTAACAGTTAAATCCATTATTTCACCCATTTTAGAATATAGTATAAAAAATAAATTTTAAAATCCTGTTGTTGATACAACCAATAATTATCACACAAAGGAGAAAAAAAGTTCCCGACAAGGTGAAAAATGTAAGGTAAATATTCATTTCTAAGGTCACGTAACAAAAATTGATGAAAACACGGCCTGCGACTGCCATATATTTTTTTGATGTCCAAATAGAGTAAAAAATGTATGAATATAGCAATTTTGTTCATTTTTCGAGTTGTAGTAGCGCATTAAAAAGATGGGGGACATAAGTACGGGGTCGATTGACCCCGTGCCGTCCTTGTGGATAGTTGCACCACCCGGGGTCAATTGACCCCGTGCCGTACTTGTGGATAGACCACCTTTTTTATGTCCGTCCTTGAACGTGTTAAGTTGATGAGTAGGTTTTTATTAGTCACTTTTGTAATTAGATTGATTACTCTTCGGTTAGTCACTTTTTACTTCATTAGCCACATTTTATTGGATTGGTAACCACTTTAGTTAATCTCACTGCTGTTTAGGTTATCATTCAGTAATTAGTAATCATTTTTATGATCACAATTTGGCTATCTCTGCCCCCAACAACACATCCTGTTAATTGTATAACTAAAATAAATTGGTGTGATGCTCTGAGGATTTGAAAAGCACCGTTTTACACAAACGGCATTCTGAAACTGCCCTAACAAAATATAAAATGAAATTTTAAAAAATGATAAATTAGATAGAATACTTTGGAAAGAGAGAGTGGACCATTTCCTTGAAGAGCTGGTAGTCCGGAGGAAGGGGGTCTAGGAAGCGGTGGATCACGTGGCAGATATCCAGGAGCATGTTGTGCCCGACGACTAGCTTCCCCTGAAAAATACAAACTTTAATAATCACAGTATTCTCAGGATGGGAGGAATAAATAGAAATTTGTAGTAAAAACACACATGAATAATCAGATTAGTATTGAATGCGATTGCAGGCAAGGCAGAGGCTTTATTCTATAAACATGAGGAGATGCATAACTTTCTATTAGAATGCTGAACGTAACTGGAGGTATAAAAGTTCATAATGCAGGGGCTGCTTAAACTTTTTCCATCTGCTGGTATGACAAGCTAATGATCTCATTTCGCAATATATTCTTTAAAAATCTGATGAGTATAAGTAGTGGTTTAATGAAGGGGGGAAACAAGAAAGTATCAATAACTCATTTAATATTAAAGTTACAATAAAATTTATAAAGCAGCAATAGATTAGTTCTAAACACTTTTTGATTGGACTCAAAGCTTTTTTAAATTGCCCCTCTCTCTAAGCCCCTCCCCCTATTCCTGGCCTGATCTAGGCCGTTACCGAATCTTTAGTGTTTAATGAATTGGTTAAATAACGACTACGGTAAAGACCAAATAAACATTTCCGAGACCATAACTTTATTGATGGCATCATCGCGCAAGGTATTTGCACTTATCTCACATAATAAAAGTCGATTCTTGGTGAACTTCCATCCCTTAATTTCCACTTGGAACTTGAAAGTTTCCACTGAATATTTCTACAGGAAGGTAGCTATAAAGGCAGAAGGCAAAATAGTAATATTAGGATTAAAAAATTCATTTTACTGCTGTTTGGAGTAGTCGATATTCAGCAAGGGCTGGAGTGTAGCACAACTACAACTGATAATACTTGAGGCAGGGATATTCAACTATAGATCACATCTTCACTCTCAGCCAATCAAACAAAGCCAAGGATTTTGAGATGGCAATCTACCCTTGTTCAGATCATACTGCTGACATGAATTTTGAAATATTTTCACAAATGCCCATCAATACAACCCCTAGGGGATGATGAAATGACGTTCGTTCAAAATTTTATATATATATATATATATATAATACAATTAACAGCATAATGTTAATATGACATGAATAGGAGCAAGGCTTTACTGAAGGCTAAAAACTAAACAATCCAAATATCTCGGTTAATATTCATGATACAGAAAATGTATTTATGTATTTATAGGACATTAGTAATAATATTAGTTCTACAAAATTTTTCAATCCTACATATAATAATGGAGATATTTCAAGATTTCTCCACCTCTACTCTGTTCAAATTTAATAGTTAACAAACTTGAACTTTAATTATGCATCTTTAAAAATGCTTACATATCAAGTTTGGTAACGATAAAAAAAAAATTGCCACCCCTAGAGCCGTAACAGACAAAAATTAGCAGATTTCCCTTAAGAAGCAAATCAGCAATTGAGGTTGTACTCATGACACCATTTTCGAAAAATTACCACAAAAGGCGATCGATTTTAGGATATGACGAAAATGAGGTCTGTTTCAAATTTTGTATGTGTGTATGTATGTATGTATGTATATATATATATATATATATATATATATATATATATATACATTGATATATTTGTCTGTTAATGCTCTAGTGGTCATAATTTTTGTTTTATGGTTACCAAACTCGAAATATAAACATTTTAAGAAAAAATAAAGATCGAATTCATTAATGGCTGAAATCAAACCAGTTGGAGGGATGGGAGGGATTTAGAAGAGGGGAATTTTGAAAATTCAAAATATCTGCAATATTATACATCGGATCAAAAAAATTTTATAAAAGCAATCTTATTACAAAAGTACTATAAATGTTGTTCTATATAGATTTCCTGTATATATTGATTGTTTAGTTTTCAGCTTTCAGTAAATCCTCACTCCTACTCATGTCATATTAGCAATTCGCTGTTATGTCCTGAAGCATTGAAGGTTGAAAACAAAATATTGTTCTCATTGAACTTTTACTTTGTGAGATGAATGCAAATAAGTGGTGTGGAGACTGCTAAAATACTTTGATTAATAGCAACCAATTTTAATTTATTTTAAATAATTATTAAGTGTTATAAAGTGTAAAGAATATGGAATTGGTTTGAATAGTATTCGAATGAAAATTGTGTGAGTAGAGTTTTTACCTTTTCCGATATCTTCCTTACGAGCTTTGAGAATCCGACAGCTAGAGCTAGATCCTTTGCATCTCGGTCAGCCTGCTGCTCGTGGACCCCTCGCTTGCACAGCATTGCACCATTCTCACTCTTCAGAATCACACCATCAAGCTTACCGTACCTGCAACAAATATACACATATATACAATGCTCCAACAACAGCAGGAGCTGAGTAAACTAAGCATATTTCCCAAGTACTGCTAGAGCACACTTGTCATCTCATCTCACCATGTATTCTCCATTTATAAGTAAAATAAAGTCCACCAGGCAAGGGCTGTGGAAACTAAGCAGATTTCCCAAGCGAAGGTTTACAATAGATAAATATGCATACAGCTAGCAATACCGTGAATGTTAAGTGAATAAATGCAAACGGTAATGAGAAATCTTTCAGTCAATTTAGAATACAAGTTAATAATCTCTACAATGGAAAGCTGATGAATTGTAAACAAACAGGCCATTCAACCTCGTAGTGCTGAGTAGATAGACAGACCGGAAAGAATAAAAATTAATGAAATATATCTGAATATAACATATTAATTTTAGTAATCAAATAACAAATGAAAGGGAGGGAGGGGGTCAACAGAACATATTTGCATATATCTCACAAAGTAAAAGTTCAATGAAAACAATATTTGGAATTTAACCTTGTAATGAAGGTCCGTCATGCAGGGGACGGAATGAAAAACAATAACTGAAACATATCAGAATATAACATATTAATTTATTGAAAACTATGTACTATATATAGTACTGTAATTTATAATGAATCAGAATAAATTTTATTTCAATCAATCAAATTTTAGTAGCCCAAGAATTTAAGTTGGGAGGGGGGTCTCAAGAACAAATTTGCATGTATCTCGTATAATAAAGGTCTCTGGGAAACAATGTCTGGTATTTAAGCATAGAATAATGTGGTTTATTATAAAACAAAGTATTCTTTACGTAACATGAGTAGAACTGGGGTTTCAGTAAACCATCACGCCTTCAGTAAGACTGAAAAGTGGAAAATGCAAATATCTCGGCAGTATTCGCAAATATCCGATATATATATATATATATACTAGCTAGGGTACCGGGCATCGCTCGGGAATTCATTTGATTTTTAACGAAGATGGTATTTTTTTTTTGGCAAGCCTTTACTTCCCACAATATTTTAACATTGCCCGATGTATTCCCGTCGTTACTGTGGATTTGTTTATAATAAAATTATTTTTTTATGTAAGGCTGCACTGTTTCAATATTTTTATATTTCCTGTCTCCTGTGCATGATTTATATATTTGAATTCATAATCATAGAAAGTATTCTGTCCGCCAAACTATGTTTGAATAAAACTATCCTTTCCCTTGAGTTACTTGGTATATGACAAAAGTGAATATAACAAAAGTTACTCTAAATAACAAAATAAACAACTTTTGTCATGTAGATATATGCCGAAAAACCAATAGAAATATAACTATTTTTAATTTCAGATCTCCCTTACAACCCCCACTCCTGCTCGTCCCTAGAAATGATGGTACTGCTTATTATCATGAAGGAGTTAGCGCTAATTTACAAACGGTGTTTTGTTCATTTCGGTTGAGTCTTTGGTACCAAATAAAATTGATGATTCCCATTATAGTTCTTAGCGTATAACTCATTTATACTTCCATATACGGTAAAAGTGTATATAACAAATGTTACTCTAAATAACAAAATAACCAACTTTTGTTATGTGCATATTTGAAGAAAAACCAATAGGAAACGAAATATCGCTATTTTTAATTTCAGGCCTCCCTTATAACCCCCACTCCTGTTCGTCTCAGAGAATATTAATATAACCTAAAGTCTAAGTTGGGTTAATAGTAATATACATACCAAGTTTCATAAAATTCGGTTCAGCCGTTTATGTGTGAAAAGGTAACAACAAATAAACAAACAAACGTACACAAAAGAAACAAAATGCATTTATGGTGTCTATGACATGTGAAATGAAAAATTATCATGAAATTTCGAGAAAAATATCAATGTACAGACAGAGGTTACAATATTATATATATATATATATATATATATATATATATATATATATATATATATATATATATATATATATATTAAAAATAACGATATTTCGTTTCCTATTGGTTTTTCGGCAAATATGAACATAACAAAAGTTGTTTATTTTGTTATTTAGAGTAACTATTGTTATATCCACTTTTTTCGTAAACCGAATTATAAACGAGATATACGCTAAAGCCTATAGCGGAAATAAAGAATTTTATTTGGGACAAAAGACCCAACCGAAATAAATAAAACTCGGTATGTGTATTAGCACTAACGCTTTCATTATAACAAGCCATTCAAACATTTCTAGGGACGGGCAGGAGTGGGGGTTGTAAGGGAGGCCTGAAATAAAAATCCGCGATATTTCATTGTCTATTTGTTTTTCGACAAACATGCACATAACAAAAGTTGTTTACTTTGTTATTTAGATTAACTTTTTTTTTTTATTTTTTTTTTTGTTATACATTTCTCCAGGAACAATGTGTGGAGCAAGTAATTTGCGTAGAAATATTGATATGCTCAACAATTCATTCCAATTTCAACTATGAGGTACTTCAACTGGAAAAATTAATTCAAATCTATCTTAATATTTTGTCCTTAATAACTGAAATCTATGCATAATGCACAGGAGACGGGAAATATGAAAATTTGGAGGACACTGAAGACTTAATAAAAAATTAATTTTATTATTAACAAATGCCAACAACGGGTATTAACCCTAAACACTGGGATGGGTAAATGTCAAAATATTGTGCAAAGTATAGCCTTGCCAAAAAAATACCATCACCATACAGCCTCGAATCAATTCCCGGGCGAAGCCGGGTATCTGAGCTAGTATATATATATATATATATATATATATATATATATATATATATATATATATATATATAGTTTTGAACAGACCTCATTTTCGTCATCTGCTGGTAGGATCAATGGACATATGAAGAAAATTTTTTCAAAAATTGTGTCATGAGTAAAACCTGAATAGCTGATTTCAATAGGGAAATCTGCTGATAAACTGAGTGTATTTGAAAAATACCCCAAGTAATCAATCATCAGCCTGTGGAATGTGTTCATTATCAAATAAAATAATAATGCTAGTAAGAGACTCACCGCTCTTCAAACGTCTGATAAATCAGTTTTCTTACAAAAGACGTGCATTTATCAAGCCTTATTTCATTTTCAACTCCTTTGACAACTTTTTCAATCTTCTTCCTGCAACAAAACGTATTTTCAAGTAAATAAACTTGTAGCAACTCAGTCATCCGTTATTGGCCCACAATTAATAAAAATGCAAATATCTCGGTTAATATTCAAGATAGAGAATAAATGTATAGAACAATATTTATAGTAAATTTAATTTACAATAAGATTGGTTATATACAATTTTCTGATCCGACGTATGGTAACGGAGATATTTCGAATTTACGAAAATCCCCCTCTAAACCCCCCCTCCCACTGGCCCGATTTCAGCCATTAACGAACTTGACCTTTAGTTTTACATGAAAGACTTATATATCGAGTTTGGTAATGATCAAACAAAAATTCCAACCTCTAGAGTGATAACAGAATATATATATATATATATATATATATATATATATATATATATATTCCAACCTCTAGAGTGATAACAGAATATATATATTTGAACGGGCCTCAATTTTGTCTTCCCTTGAGTAGGATGGACAGACATTTGAAGAACTTAGTCAAAAATCTCGTCATGAGTACAACCTCAATAACTGATTTCCCTTTGGGGAAACTGCTAATAGTTCAGAATGTAAAATCTTAAATGACAAAGTCCCATCAAAAAAAGGTCCATCACACAGAATAAACTAAGCAAGAAGAAGAACAGCATAAACTAAGCAGATTGCACTCCTGAAGTTTAACAATAGATAAATCTGCATACTAGTAACACAACACCACCCTGAATATTAAGTGAATAAATACAAACGCTAATAATAAATCTTTCAGTAAATTTTAATAATTTCCGAACAGGAAGCATCTGAAATGTAAAAAAACAGGTCTGGCAACCTCTGAGAGAAAGAAAAGTAATTACTGAAATATATCAGAATATATCATATTAATTTTATGGAAAACTACTTATTATATCCAGAACTGTAACTAGCATGGCTAACCTGAGCCCTAATTTATAATGAATCAGAATAATATTTTTTCCTCAATCAATCAAATTTTAATAGTCCAAGAACTTAAGGCCGAGGAGGGGGGAGGGGGGGCATGTTTGCATGTATCTCGCAAATATTAAATGGCATCTACAATATATTATATTTTTTTTCTTAATTTTAACACTATTGAGTAAAGGTACATGAATAAATATACTTTTGTCAATCTGTTTAGATTATCTGCAAGAACATAATTCTAAAATGTAGCCTCCACAGAATGCAGTTTGTGCTCCCTGCTTCTCCTCTATATGAAACTGGTATGTACCTTATTTATTTATTTTTTGATATAGTCTTTACATCCACCCCCCCCCCTTTTTGGTTTCCCTGGTCACCTGTCATTTCTCATAAAAAATAATGTCTGTATTTTTATGACCACTGCATTTTTAACAAAGAATATTATGTTTTTTTTCTCAATTGTCCACTTATTTTGTTTGTTTATTGTTGAGCCCTGAATAAGAGAACCATTGGTGCCCCAAACTGTAACCACCCCAAATAAAATTCTTTACATGAAGAATTAAGAAACTATTCATTAGCTGACACCCAACAATCCCCTACTAGCTTCCAATATCCAACGGCTAACAATACAACAAATGATAATTCTAAAATAATAAATTAGAAGATAGGTATATGTAATATAGATAGTATTAGTTACATAGCAGAGTCGATGAGGGGCTGTTGTGATTTAGGAACGGGAATAGGCTGGTACGAAGGAGAGTCCTTCTGCTGGTTGGCAATGTATGTCCTCTTCACCTCCATCGCCTCTGATAGGCTAGATTCATCACTAGCATTCAGGTATGGAATACCTGCAAATAGAAACAATACAATAACCAATCACAACCAACAACCATAAAACGACTAAATATCAAGTTTGGTAACGATCAAACAAAAATTGCAACCGCCAGAGTGGTAATCGACTAATATATATATATATATATATATATATATATATATATATATATATATATATATATATATATATATATATATACAGTTTAGAACAGACATTTTCGTCATCTACTAGGTAGGATTAATGGACAATTGAAGAAAAGTTTTGAAAATTGCACCATGAGTGTGACCGCCTTAAGGGAAATCTGCTAAAACACAAATAACTTCAAAACCACCAGTTATTAGTGGTTAATTTTTACAAATCTATTTACTTCATAACATTGTTACATTTATAACAAAAAATAATAAATGTTATTATTAGGGTTCCTTTGTACTGTAGAATTAAATACAAAAACTTTAGTGTATATGAACTATCAGTAAGTAAAAAATTGTCTGCTGAGAGCTTTTACTGTATATTGAAGAGACTTTAACGTTAGCAACAAATTTCTTAAGAAAATAAAAATAACACTTGACATTAATAAAACATGAACACATAGTAAAGTGTATTAATCTCCAAGAATAGCAATAATCTAATTCCTTACATTCAAATGGATTTTCACTTCATTGTATGAAGTAAAGGAAGCATTGTTTTAACAAAGTAAATTAATGTATTAAGATACCAAAAAAAATAAAAAGTGTAGATAATGGAAATGAATTAAATACCTTCTCTAAAAAGTTTATTAAAGTCAAAGTTATTTGAGATTAGAAAATCCATACTGGAGGCCTGGCAGAGGAACCTGATGTCGGGAGCGAGCCTGCTATGGGGCCGAGGGAAGAGGTAGAATACATACGTTTTGCTCTTATACCTGAAACAAAAAGACAGTCCATTTTTTTATTTGAACATATCCGTCTAGCAAGTGTAGAAGAAAACAGATTCGAATTTAATAATATATTAGTCGAAAGTCTCAGGGCAAAATAAAACTAAAAGTCCCTCACACAGGGCCTGCGTATACTAAGCAGATTTCCCACATCTTGATCTCTCTCTCTCTCTCTCTCGCTCTCCCTCTCTCTCTCTCTCTCTCTCTCTCTCTCTCTCTCTCTCTCTCTCTCTCACTCTCTCTCTCTCTCTCTCTCTCCCTCTCTCTCTCTCTTCTCTCTCCTCTCTCTCTCTCTCTCTCTCTCTCCTCTCTCTCTCTCTCTCTCTCTCTCTCTCTCTCTCTCTCTCTCTCTCTCTCTCTCTCTCTCTCTCCTCTCTCTCTCTCTCTCTCCTCTCTCTCTCTATCTATCTCTCTCTCTCTCTCTCCCTCTCTCTCTCTCTCATCTCTCTCTCTACTCTCTCTATCTCTCTTATCTCTCTCTTCTCTCTCTCTCTCCCTCTCTCTCTCTCTCTCTCTCCATCTCTCTCTCTCTCTCTCTCTCCCGCTCTCTCTCTCTCTCACTCTCTCTCTCTCTCTCACTGTCTCTCTCTCTCTCTCTCTCTCTCTCTCTCTCTCTCTCTCTCTCTCTCTCTCTCTCTCTCTCTCTCTCTCTCTCTCTCTCTCTCACGCACTCACACACACACACACACACACACACACACACACACACACACACACACACACACACACACAAGTGATCTAATCACACAACATTTTCGGACTAAAATCAAGAAAGTGAGAATTACTTGATTAATATTTGAGCTACAAAAAAAAAATTCATAGAGCAACAATTGTAGAGCATCAATAATTTAACAAGATTGGTTATAAAACATTTTGAAATCCCACTCAAAATAAAGGAAAAATTTTGAATTTTCAATTCCCCCTCCCTCTAAAGCTATTTATTATTCCTCGTCTGATTTCAACAACTAACAAATATAATTTTTAGTGCTGACAAAAAAGGTTAAATATTGAGATAGATCAAATGAATATTTTAGAACAAAAAATCTTAATTGATGACGACATCAAACAATGAATTTGCATTTATCTCGTATAACAAACCATTCCTCCTTAGCTCTGGACTTCTTTGCCAGGCAGGGAGAGGCTGCTCCTCTCATTGTGGTAAAGGCGTGTGGCTACTGTCAAGAGTGATGGAGGAACTATTGTATTGTACATATCACACATTACCAAATGCATTTAAATGCAGGCTGTAATATTCTCAATAAAATAAATACAACTCTAAAAAATAAATAAAATCTCATATAACAAAGGTTTCATGAAAACAATATTTGGTATTTAAGAGTAGAATAAAGAGGTTAATGTTATAATAGCTTAATGTTATCATGAGTAGGAGTGGAGGTTTACTGAGGGACGAAAAATATCTTGGTTAATATTCATAATAGAGAAAATATGTATATAACAATATTTATAGGTAAATAAATTTACAATAAGATTGATTCTATACAATTTTTTGATCGGCATATAATAACAAGGATTTGTTTTCCAAATTCCCCTTTCTAACCCCCTTTCCTCCTCCAGTCCGATTTCAGCTGTTAAAATGAACTTGCTCTTTAATTTTGACAGAATCGCTTATATATTGAGTTTCAGACGAATGAAACAAAAATTG
Organism: Riptortus pedestris; assembly: GCA_019009955.1. Classification (NCBI taxonomy): domain Eukaryota; kingdom Metazoa; phylum Arthropoda; class Insecta; order Hemiptera; family Alydidae; genus Riptortus; species Riptortus pedestris. Next base: position 193,517,115 of record CM032229.1, on the reverse strand, counting down.
TAACTGCTAGAGCAGTAACAGACGTACCTGTATAAAATTTTGAACAGACCTAATTTCTACTAGATAGGGTAGATGGACATTTGAGTACAACCTCCTAAAGGGAAATTTGCTAAAATTCCTTCATGTACGGCCATTCGTTAACTAAGCAGATTCCCCTTTTGCTGCTATGACACTCTAGTCATATCATATCAGCATCTATTCCTTATTTCTCCTGTAGTAAGATGCCTATATACACATCAAATTTACTCAAAGTAAAAATCAGAAGTGGGAGACTCATAACAGAACAAAACATAAAAATATTCCAGATTAAAGAAAATGCATTTAACGACTTATATGCTTTATACTTCTTTGACAACCCGGTGGTCATCTTTGACAAACAACGCTAACATGGTCTTAATAACTCGATTGGGTCTCTCCATTGGGTTAGCTTGAGGGTGATAATAAGGCGTGAACCACAGCTTTACATTATATTCCTGGCCAACTCTACTGAACTCCTGACTTTTAAACTGCACCCCATTGTCACAAATCAACACATCAGGTGCTCCAAATTTTAGAATAATATTTTTCTCAAAATACTTAGCTATGTTCATAGCTGTTGCCTTTCTCAGGGGAATTGCTACGCAATATTTTGAAAAGTAGTCCGAAAAAGTCGAAATAAACCTGTTTCTTTCGAATGACATTGGTAAAGGGCCCATGATGTCCGCAGAAACCATCTGCCAAGGTCTATTGACCTTCCTTTGCTTTCCCATGAGGCCACGGCGAGCTTTCTGTTCAGGCATAACTGCAAGACAAGTTGGGCATCTTGACACATACTTCCCAATATCCACTGACATCCCAGGTCAATAGTATCTCTCTTTGATTCGATGAAGAGTTTTAAATATTCCTAAGTGACCAGCCATAGGATAATCGTGGTTCTCCTCAATCACAGTCCTTCTCTGGGCCTTAGGAATGACCAACTTCCCGGATGTATCATAGTCAATAATCTTCTTCCTATCTAAGATGTTCTTAAATAGCTTTCCTTCCTTAATTCTCCAATTTGGATATTTATGGGGAAAATTATTCACTTCATGAAGCATCTTCTTGTACCATTTCTCTGGCTCCTCAAGATCCTCAACACAATCTATTTAGGCATCATATTGCCTTGACAATGCATCAGCTGCCGCATTTAATTTTCCAGGCCTATGGATGATTGTCAAGTCGTACTGCTGAAGCTCTAGAGCCCAGCGGGCTAATCTACCCTGGGGTTCCTTTAGCGAATTTAACCATTTAAGAGCTTGATGGTCCGTTATAACGGTAAATGATGTACCCTAGAGATAAGGCCGAAATTTCTTGATTGCCCACAGTACTGCAAGGCATTCAAGTTCTGTGGTGGTGTAGTGCCATTCATGTGGAGTTGTTTTACGACTAGCATAAGCTATTGGTCTATCTCCCTTATCATCATTTTGGAATAAGATAGCGCCTAGTCCTGACATAGATGCATCTGCTTGAAGGAAAAAGGGCTTCTCAAAATTAAGACACGTGAGGATAGGGGCAGATATCAATTTTTCCTTTATCTGTTGAAAAGCTCTCTCTTGTTCAGGACACCATATCCAACTTTTATTCTTCTTCAAAAGTTCCGTTAAAGGACTAATAATAGTGGAAAAATTAGAAACAAAACATTGATACCAAGAAGCAAGTCCAATAAACTGCCATACCTGTTTTACTGATTTCGGAGCTGGATAGTCAACAATAGACTCTACTTTGCCGGGGTCGACATTGAGTCCCGAATTTTTCCGCCAAATAAAATTGTTGACTCCCACTATAATTTTTAGCATATAACGCCTTTATTTTTCGGGATACGATGATAGTGTATATAACAAAAGTCTCTCTAAATAACAAAATAAACAACTTATGTCATGTGCATATTTGCCAAAACCCCAATAGGAAACGAAATATCACTATTTTCAATTTCAGGCCTCCCTTATAAACCCCACTCCTGCCCGTCTCTAAAAATGTTAGTATGGCTTATTATAATTAAGGCGTTACCGAGTTTTATTTAGTTCGGTTGAGTCTTTTGTGCCAAATAAAATTGTCCACTTCCACTATATATTTTAGCGTATATCTCGTTTATAATTCGGTATACGACAAAAGTGTATATAACAAAAGTTACTCAAAATAAACAACTTTTGTTATGCGCATAATTGCCGAATATGCAATAAGAAATAAAATATCGCTATTTTTAATTTGAGGCCTCACTTATAACCCCCACTCCTGTTCGTCTCGGAGAATACTAACATTAAGGCCTAAAGCCTAAGTTGGGTCAGTAGTAATATACATAGCAAGTTTCATAAAATTTGATTCACCCGTTATGCGTGAAGAGGTAACAAACAAACAGACACGAAAGAAACAAAATGCAGTTATGGTGTCTAAAACATGTGAAACAAAAAGTTAAAAATCAATGTACAGACAGAGGTTACAATTTTATATATATATATATATATATATATATATATATATATATATATATATATATATATATATATAGAGAGAGAGAGAGAGAGAGAGAGAGAGAGAGAGAGAGAGAGAGAGAGAGGGAGATTGGCAATTTCGATAGTATTTGTCTTGTGTATAAAAACATCTTTCAGGGATAAAGTTCTTTAACTTTAAGATTTTTACACCTGAAAATGGCACGCTTTTCTCTAAATATTCATATTTGTGGTTGAGGGAAGAATATTCTTTTATCTTGTTTTATGATTATGTGTTACACTATTGAATAGTAATTTATCGGAACATTAAAAAGAAAAAACCCACCTTCCAGTTTTCTGATCCTGCGTAAAAATGGAAAGGCCGAATTGTATAAAAAGGAAGTCCAAAGATCCAGCTCGAATTTTCTGGTAAGATTCAGATGGTGTATCGAAGGCATTAATGTTAAGGCCATTGTTTAGTCCAGTAAATTCACCATCAAAGCAGAGAAATGTCGCAGCATCAATATCTTTCACTATCTCGGGAAATATCTCTTCAAAATCTTTAACAAAACATCAACAGGAGATTAATCAAACACAAATGAATCAAGTGAGTATTATCACCAGGCTAAGGGAAATCACTGCTTGCATCTTAGCCTGAAAGCATATGCAAAGATTTAATTAACTCACTGTTTTTTGTAACTTCCATTATTTAGGGAACTAGCATATTGTGGAAAACTGTTAAAGGAAACACTTTTATCAAAGATTGTAACCAAGTAAGCAATTAATCATATTTCATAAAATATACATATAATCAGTTTGAAAGCCTCCCCAAACATAACCTTCTAATGCTATAAACATATTGAGCGAGCTGTAAACAACAAGGAGCTAGAACAATTGTCCTAACAAATTCTAACCTCTATGGAAGAGGTACAAAGCCAGGGTGAAAATGCAGTTGAACCCCCAACCTAGGCGCTCTTTTGAAAATAGCGAAATGCCGCTTCGGTAAAATGCCACCAAGCTGAAAATCCGCCGAAGTAACGTCTGTAAAAATCTCGGACATGGAATCGCCGGATTACGAGTTGTTTATAATTGAGTTAAAAAAGCAATGAGAAAAAAGAAAAAATAATCCCGTGATCACACGATTTTCGATGAATCCATTCAGGGTGGGGTTCAACTGCATTCCACCCAAAGCCAGTAAGCAGATTTCCCACGCAGGAATACAACACATCATTGCCCTCTTCTTGCCATGTATTAGCAGATTTCCTTTAAGGGATATCAGCTATTGAGGTAGTAGTCATGGTGCGATTTCCGAAATTTGGCTTCAGAACTCCATCGATCCTACCAAGGAGACGAAGAAAATGAGGTCCCTTAAGGTAAATCTGCTAATATTTGTCTGTTACGACTCCAGTGGTCATAATTTTTGTTTGATTGTTATCCTACTCGATATTTGAACGTTTTATGTAAAAAGACAGATCAAGTTCGTTAATAGCTAAAACCAGATCAATGGGGGGGGGGGGGGTTAGACAGGAAGAATTTCGAAAATTCAAAATATCTCCGTTACTATAAGTCGGATCGAAAAGGTGTTTAGAATGAATCTTATTGCGAATTAAATTTTCTATAAATATAGTTGTATACATTTATTCTCTACCTTGAATATGAACCGAGATATTTGCATTTTCAGTTTTCAGCCTTCAGTAAACCCCCACTTCTACTCGTGTTACGTAAGCAATACTCTGTTATATAATAAACCACATTATTCGAAGTCTAAATACCAAACATTGTGTTCCAGAGACCTTTATGATACGAGACACATGCAAATATGTTCATGCCCCCCCCCCGGTCTTAAATTCTTGGACTACTAAAATTTGATTGAGATACTTGCATTTTTCATTTTTGAGCCTTCAGCTATCCCCCACTTCTACAAAAGTAACGTTAACTAAAGTCCGCCACGCAGAGGCTGCGTAAACTAAGCAGATTTCCCACGTGACGTTTTACCATAGAGAAATCTCCATACTAGTAACAGTAGTAATAAAAAGTCTCAATTTCACGAGTTACGGAAACGACCGAACTAGCTTTCGGCGGAAACTCACGAATAGTTTGTTTGCATCCATATTGCCATCTCTAACCATGCAATTGAATGAATATATATATATATATATATATTTATATATATATATATATAATATATATATACTATTCGTTTTCTGAGCTACATTTGAACCTAGTATGTCCTTAATTTGATCAATTTGAGTCATTTCCTTAATCACAAACCGACTTCAATACAACTTTTGAGATATTTTTGCTCACGATTTAAACGCAAAGTCATTAACAGTTGTCTAAAAATGTGATTTAATTTTAAATTACTTGATTCATTTTTCTTGAAAAATTGAATGAACGTATAAGATGAATAAAGAACATCTTGGGAGTTAAAATAAAAATAAAATTGATTTCTGTAAAGGTGATAGAATACACTACTGGAAAAATTATTAATTAAACATCGATATTGTATGTAATATATATATATATATATATATATATATATATATATATATATATATATATATATATATATATGTATGTATGTTTGTATATATATACATATATCACAATTTTACAGGTTCATGTAATTTTACCAAAGAGTTTATTCTTTGATATTTTCATATCTACTTGGTTTACATTCCCGCCAAATGGAATAAATGGAGGTTTCACATAAGTTTGAATATGTTTAATTTTGTGAATGTGTTTGACATAGCTATTATGTGTCCTACATGGAAATATTTATTTCTGGAAAAATTTCCTTTAACCTGAGTGTTATTTTTGACTCTAGTTCATATTGGCATTTCTAATCATGTCTGAGGACATGGAAGGATGGTTTTCTGAACCCTTTGAACCAACTCCTCTACAAACTGATTTGACAGATAACCATTCAATTGAATGTGAGTATGATTTGTAAAACAAATATTGGCATCTTAAAAAATGTAATTCATTTCATAAAATACAGTGAAAGCCAGTTATTTCTGTGTTTGGACTAATCCAATAGGAGATTTCTGTGTTTGAAAGAAAAGAATTCCATTGAATTTGAATTGTACAAAGTTATCTCTAATAAAGCTATCTTTTTTTTTTATCTAGTACTCATAATGAATTATTTTAAGCCATGCATTTTCTATTAAATGGTGCTCATATAGGGTACACGATAGATACTCTGTAGTCATGCCTATTCTTTTATCTGCTATGATTTTTTTCCATTTTAGGCTCCGAAATACTTACTAAATTTTCCTTGAAACCAAATAGAAAATTATTAAAATCTTGTGTTTCTTCAGTTTTTTTTTTTTTTAATAACTCATTAATATATATTCTTTGTACAAGTCATTTGTTACCATTTTATGATTAAAAATTAGAATATCTTTTGTGATTTTGACAAATATTTATTTTTTAATCCAGTTGTCAAGAAATTATTATTAAAATTATTTCTTGCCAAGTATCTTTTTTAGGGATCTCATATTTGAAAATATCAAGGAGTAATCACACCTAGTGCTCCAGCCCTTAAAAGATATCTATTATTGATGTTTACTCATGACACTATTTTCGAAGAATTTCTTGAAATGTCCATCGATCACCCCTAGTAGTATCTATATATATATATATATATATATATATATATATATATATATATATATATATTATTTACAAGCGACACCATGTATTTGATATCGTGAACAGGTAAACCTTATTTTCAGGTGACTAACAAGAGGATAAGGGGTCACAAAGACCTGGAGTGGTTTCCCATTGCCTTCTGCTTCAGACGATCCAGCAATAAAGGCATCATGAGGAAAATTCAATTCACACCAGTTAAGGCATTAGTGAAGAATTCGATTCATGGGCAGAGTTGTTAGATAGCCATCTCTCGGTAGCCTGCATCAGCTGACTAATGATAGACTATTAGCCAGTATCAGTATGCAGGCTGCAACTATTCAAGGGCAGAGTTGTTAGATAGCCATCCCTCGGCAGCCTGCAGCCTGCATCAGCTGACTAATGATAGACTATTAGCCAGTATCAGTATGCAGGCTGCAACTATTCAAGGGCAGAGTTGTTAGATAGCCATCCCTCGGCAGCCTGCCTGCATCAGCTGACTAATGATAGACTATTAGCCAGTATCAGTATGCAAGTTGCAACTATTCAAGGGCAGAGTTGTTAGATAGCCATCCCTCGGCAGCCTGCAGCCTGCATCAGCTGACTAATGATAGACTATTAGCCAGTATCATATGCAGGCCTGCAACTATTCAAGGCAAAGTTGTTAGATAGCCATCCCTCTGTAGCCTGCAGCCTGCATCAGCTGACTAATGATAGACTATTAGCCAGTATCAGTATGCAGGCTGCAACTATTCAAGGGCAGAGTTGTTAGATAGCCATCCCTCGGCAGCCTGCATCAGCTGACTAATGATAGACTATTAGCCAGTATCAGTATGCAGGTTGCAACTATTCAAGGGCAGAGTTGTTAGATAGCCATCCCTCGGCAGCCTGCAGCCTGCATCAGCTGACTAATGATAGACTATTAGCCAATATCAGTATGCAGGTTTGCAACTATTCAAGGGCAGAGTTGTTAGATAGCCATCCCTCGCAGCCTGCATCAGCTGAGTAATGATAGACTATTAGCCAGTATCAGTATGCAGGCTGCAAAACTATTCAAGGGCAGAGTTGTTAGATAGCTATCCCTCGGCAGCCTGCAGCCTGCATCAGCTGAGTAATGATAGACTATTAGCCAGTATCAGTATGCAGGGCTGCAACTATTCAAGGGCAGAGTTGTTAGATAGATATCCCTCGGCAGCCTGCAGCCTGCATCAGCTGACTAATGATAGACTATTAGCCAGTATCAGTATGCAGGCTGCAACTATTCAAGGGCAGAGTTGTTAGATAGCCATCCCTCGGCTGCGTGCAGCCTGCATCAGCTGAGTAATTATAGACTATTTGCCCGGATCTGTATGCAGGCTGCAACTATTCAAGGGCAGAGTTGTTAGATTAGCCATCCCTCGCAGCCTGCAGCCTGCATCAGCTGAGTAATGATAGACTATTAGCCAGTATCAGTATGCAGGCTGCAACTATTCAAGGGCAGAGTTGTTAGATAGTCATCCCTCGGCAGCCTGCAGCCTGCATCAGCTGACTAATGATAGACTATTAGCCAGTATCAGTATGCAGGCTGCAACTATTCAAGGGCAGAGTTTTAGATAGCCATCCCTCGCAGCCTGCAGCCTGCATCAGCTGACTAATGATAGACTATTAGCCAGTTTCAGTATGCAGGCTGCAACTATTCTAGGGCTGAGTTGTTATATAGCCTTCCCTCGGCAGCCTGCATCAGCTGACTAATGATAGACTATTAGCCAGTATCAGTATGCAGGCTGCAACTATTCAAGGGCAGAGTTGTTAGATAGCCATCCCTCTGCAGCCTGCATCAGCTGACTAATGATAGACTATTAGCCAGTATCAGTATGCAGGCTGCAACTATTCAAGGGCAGAGTTGTTAGATAGCCATCCCTCGGCAGCCTGCAGCCTGCATCAGCTGACTAATGATAGACTATTAGCCAGTATCAGTATGCAGGCTGCAACTATTCAAGGGCAGAGTTGTTCGATAGCCATCCCTCGGCAGCCTGCATCAGCTGACTAATGATAGACTATTAGCCAGTATCAGTATGCAGGCTGCAACTATTCAAGGGCAGAGTTGTTAGATAGCCATCCCTCAGCAGCCTGCATCAGCTGACTAATGATAGACTAGTAGCCAGTATCAGTATGCAGGCTTGCAACTATTCAAGGGCAGAGTTGTTAGATAGCCATCCATTGGCAGCCTGCATCAGCTGACTAATGATAGACTATTAGCCAGTATCAGTATGCAGGCTGCAACTATTCAGGGGCAGAGTTGATAGATAGCCATCCCTCGGTAGCCTGCGGCCTGTGTCAGCTGACTAATGATAGACTATTAGCCAGTATCAGTATGCAGGCTGCAACTATTCAAAGGGCAGAGTTGTTAGAGAGCCATCCCTCGGCAGCCTGCAGCCTGCATCAGCTGACTAATGATAGACTATTAGCCAGTATCAGTATGCAGGCTGCAACTATTCAAGGGCAGAGTTGTTAGATAGCCATCCCTCGGCAGCCTGCAGCCTGCATCAGCTGACTAATGATAGACTATTAGCAAGTATCAGTATGCAAGCTGCAACTATTCAAGGGCAGAGTTTGTTAGATAGCCATCCATCGGCAGCCTGCAGCCTGCATCAGCTGACTAATGATAGACTATTAGCCAGTATCAGTAAGCAGCTGCAACTATTCAAGGGCAGAGTTGTTCGATAGCCATCCCTCGGCAGCCTGCATCAGCTGACTAATGATAGACTATTAGCCAGTATCAGTATGCAGGCTGCAACCATTCAAGGACAGAGTTGTTAGATAGCCATCCCTCTGCAGCCTGCATCACCTGACTAATGATAGACTATTAGCCAGTATCAGTATGCAGGCTGCAACTATTCAAGGGCAGAGTTGTTAGATAGCCATCCCTCGGCAGCCTGCAGCCTGCATCAGCTGACTAATGATAGACTATTAGCCAGTATCAGTATGCAGGCTGCAACTATTCAAGGGCAGAGTTGTTAGATAGCCATCCCTCGGCAGCCTGCAGCCTGCATCAGCTGACTAATGATAGACTATTAGCCAGTATCAGTATGCAGGCTGCAACTATTCAAGGGCAGAGTTGTTAGATAGCCATCCCTCGGCGGCCTGCAGCCTGCATCAGCTGGACTAATGATAGACTATTAGCCAGTATCAGTATGCAAGCTGCAACTATTCAAGGGCAGAGTTGTTAGATAGCCATCCCTCGGCAGCCTGCAACCTGCATCAGCTGACTAATGATAGACTATTAGCCAGTATCAGTATGCAGGCTGCAACTATTCAAGGGCAGAGTTGTTAGATAGCCATCCCTCGGCAGCCTGCATCAGCTGACTAATGATAGACTATTAGCCAGTATCAGTATGCAGGCTGCAACGATGCTAGGGGTGAGTTGTAAGTGAGCCATCCCTCTGCAGCCTGCATCAGCTGACTAATGATAGACTATTAGCCAGTATCAGTATGCAGGCTGCAACTATTCAAGGGCAGAGTTGTTAGATAGCCATCCTCGGCAGCCTGCAGCCTGCATCAGCTGACTAATGATAGACTATTAGCCAGTATCAAGTATGCAGGCTGCAACTATTCAAGGGCAGAGTTGTTAGATAGCCATCCCTCGGCAGCCTGCATCAGCTGACTAATGATAGACTATTAGCCAGTAACAGTATGCAGGCTGCAACTATTCAAGGGCAGAGTTGTTAGATAGCCATCCCTCGGCAGCCTGCATCAGCTGACTAATGATAGACTATTAGCCAGCATCAGTATGCAGGCTGCAACTATTCAAGGGCAGAGTTGTTGTTAGATAGCCATCCCTCGGCAGCCTGCAGCCTGCATCAGCTGACTAAATGATAGACTATTAGCCAGTATCAGTATGCAGACTGCAACTATTCAAGGGCAGAGTTGTTAGATGGTCATCCCTCGGCAGCCTGCAGCCTCGATCAGATGAATAATGATTGACTATTAGCAGTTATCAGTATGCAGGCTGCAAACTATTCAAGGGCAGAGTTGTTAGATAGCATCCTCGGCAGCCTGCATCAGCTGACTAATGATAGACTATTAGCCAGTATCAGTATGCAAGCTGCAACTATTCAAGGGCAGAGTTGTTAGATAGCCTCCCTCGGCAGCCTGCAGCTGCATCAGCTGACTAATGATAGACTATTAGCCAGTATCAGTATGCAGGCTGCAACTATTCAAGGGCAGAGTTGTTAGATAGCCATCCCTCTGAAGCCTGCATCAGCTGACTAATGATTAGACTATTAGCCAGTATCAGTATGCAGGCTGCAACTATTAAAGGGCAGAGTTGTTAGATAGCCATCCCTCGGCAGACTGCAGCCTGCATCAGCTGACTAATGATAGACTATTAGCCAGTATCAGTATGCAGGCTGCAACTATTCAAGGGCAGAGTTGTTAGATAGCCATCCCTCGGCAGCCTGCATCAGCTGACTAATGATAGACTATTAGCCAGTATCAGTATGCAGGCTGCAACTATTCAAGGGCAGAGTTGTTAGATAGCCATCCCTCGGCAGCCTGCATCAGCTGAGTAATGTTTTACTATTAGGAAGTATCAGTATGCAGGCTGCAACTATTCAAGGGCAGAGTTGGTAGATAGCCATCCCTCGGCAGCCTGCAGCCTGAATCAGCTGTCTCTTGATAGAACAATAGCCAGAAACAGTAAGCGGCATGCAACTATTAAAGGGCAGAGTTGTTAGATAGCCATCCCTCGGCAGCCTGCAGCCTGCATCAGCTGACTAATGATAGACTATTAGCCAGTATCAGTATGCAGGCTGCAACTATTCAAGGGCAGAGTTGTTAGATAGCCATCCCTCGGCAGCCTGCATCAGCTGACTAATGATAGACTATTAGCCAGTATCAGTATGCAAGCTGCAAACTATTCAAGGGCAGAGTTGTTAGATAGCCGTCCCTCGGCAGCCTGCAGCCTGCATCAGCTGACTAATGATAGACTATTAGCCAGTATCAGTATGCAAGGCTGCAACTATTCAAGGGCAGAGTTGTTAGATAGCCATCCCTCGGTAGCCTGCAGCCTGCATCAGCTGACTAATGATAGACTATTAGCCAGTATCAGTATGCAGGCTGCAACTATTCAAGGGCAGAGTTGTTAGATAGCCATCCCTCGGCAGCCTGCATCAGCTGTCAAATGATTGACTATTAGCCAGTATCAGTATGCAGGCTGCAACTATTCAAGGGCAGAGTTGTTAGATAGCCATCCCTCTGCAGCCTGCATCAGCTGACTAATGATAGACTATTAGCCAGTATCAGTATGCAGGCTGCAACTATTCAAGGGCAGAGTTGTTAGATAGCCATCCCTCGGCAGCCTGCAGCCTGCATCAGCTGACTAATGATAGACTATTAGCCAGTATCAGTATGCAGGCTGCAACTATTCAAGGGCAGAGTTGTTAGATAGCCATCCCTCGGCAGCCTGCATCAGCTGTCCAATGATAGACTATTAGCCAGTATCAGTATGCAGGCTGCAACTATTCAAGGGCAGAGTTGTTAGATAGCCATCCCTCAGTAGCCTGCATCAGCTGACTAATGATAGACTATTAGCCAGTATCAGTATGCAGGCTGCAACTATTCAAGGGCAGAGTTGTTAGATAGCCATCCATCGGCAGCCTGCATCAGCTGACTAATGATAGACTATTAGCCAGTATCAGTATGCAGGCTGCAACTATTCAGGGGCAGAGTTGTTAGATAGCCATCCCACGGTAGCCTGCAGCCTGCATCAGCTGACTAATGATAGACTATTAGCCAGTATCAGTATGCAGGCTGCAACTATTCAAGGGCAGAGTTGTTAGATAGCCATCCCTCGGCAGCCTGCAGCCTGCATCAGCTGACTAATGATAGACTATTAGCCAGTATCAGTATGCAGGCTGCAACTATTCAAGGGCAGAGTTGTTAGATAGCCATCCCTCGGCAGCCTGCATCAGCTGACTAATGATAGACTATTAGCCAGTATCAGTATGCAGGCTGCAACCATTCAAGGGCAGAGTTGTTAGATAGCCATCCCTCGGCAGCCCTGCAGCCTGCATCAGCTGACTAATGATAGACTATGAGCCCGTATCAGTATGCAGGCTGCAACGATTCAAGGGCAGAGTTGTTCGAGAGCCATCCCACGGCAGCCTGCATCAGCTGACTAATGATAGACTATTAGCCAGTATCAGTATGCAGGCTACAACTATTCAAGGGCAGAGTTGTTAGATAGCCATCCCTCTGGCAGCCTGCATCACCTGACTAATGATAGACTATTAGCCAGTATCAGTATGCAGGCTGCAACTATTCAAGGGCAGAGTTGTTAGATAGCCCATCCCTCGGCAGCCTGCAGCCTTGCAATCAGCCTGACTAATGATAGACTATTAGCCAGTATCAGTATGCAGGCTGCAACTATTCAAGGGCAGAGTTGTTAGATAGCCACCCTCGGCTGCCTGCAGCCTGCATCAGCTGACTAATGATAGACTATTAGCCAGTATCAGTATGCAGGCTGCAACTATTCAGGGCAGAGTTTTTAGATAGCCATCCCTCGCAGCCTGCAGCTGGCATCAGCTGACTAATGATAGACTATTAGCCAGTATCAGTATGCAAGCAGCAACTATTCAAGGGCAGAGTTGTTAGATCGCCATCCCTCGGAAGCCTGCCGCCTGCATCAGCTGACTAATGATAGACTATTAGCCAGTAGCAGTATGCAGGCTGCAACTATTTCAAGGGCAGAGTTGTTTCGATAGCCATCCCTCGGCAGCCTGCAGCCTCAGTCTGACTAATGATAGACTATTAGCCAGTACCAGTATGCAGGCTGCAACAATTCAATGGAAGTGGTGTTAGATAGCCATCCAACTGCAGCCTGCATCAGCTGACTAATGATAGACTATTAGCCAGTATCAGTATGCAGGCTGCAACTATTCAAGGGCAGAGTTATTAGATAGCCATCCCTCGGCAGCCTGCAGCCTGCATCAGCTGACTAATGATAGACTATTAGCCAGTATCAGTTTGCAGGCTGCAACTATTCAAGGGCAGAGTTGTTAGATAGCCATCCCTCGGCAGCCTGCATCAGCTGACTAATGATAGACTATTAGCCAGTATCAGTATGCAGGCTGCAACTATTCAAGGGCAGAGTTGTTAGATAGCCATCCCTCGGCAGCCTGCATCCGCTGACTAATGAGAGACTATTAGCCACATCAGTATGCAGGCTGCAAACTATTCAAGGGCAGAGTTGTTAGTTAGCCATCCCTCGGCAGCCTGCAGCCTACATCAGCTGAGTAATGATAGACTATTAGCCAGTATCAGTATGCAGGCTGCAACTATTCAAGGGCAGAGTTTGTTAGATAGCCATCCTCGTCAGCCTGCAGCCTGCATCAGCTGACTAATGATAGACTATTAGCCAGTATCAGTATGCAGGCTGCAAACTATTCAAGGGCAGAGTTGTTAGATAGCCATCCCTCGGCAGCCTGCTCATCAGCTGACTAATGATAGACTATTAGCCAGTATCAGTATGCAAGCTGCAACTATTCAAGGGCCAGAGTTGTTAGATAGCCGTCCCTCAGCAGCCTGCAGCCTGCATCAGCTGACTAATGATAGACTATTAGCCAGTATCAGTATGCAGGCTGCAACTATTCAAGGGCAGAGTTGTTAGATAGCCATCCCTCTGCAGCCTGCATCAGCTGACTAATGATAGACTATTAGCCAGTATCAGTATGCAGGCTGCAACTATTCAAGGGCAGAGTTGTTAGATAGCCATCCCTCGGCAGCCTGCAGCCTGCATCAGCTGACTAATGATAGACTATTAGCCAGTATCAGTATGCAGGCTGCAACTATTCAAGGGCAGAGTTGTTAGATAGCCATCCCTCGGCAGCCTGCAGCCTGCATCAGCTGACTAATGATAGACTATTAGCCAGTATCAGTATGCAGGCTGCAACTATTCAAGGGCAGAGTTGTTAGATAGCCATCCCTCAGCAGCCTGCATCAGCTGACTAATGATAGACTATTAGCCAGCATCAGTATGCAGGCTGCAACTATTCAAGGGCAGAGTTGTTAGATAGCCATCCCTCGGCAGCCTGCAGCCTGCATCAGCTGACTAATGATAGACTATTAGCCAGTATCAGTATGCAGGCTGCAACTATTCAAGGGCAGAGTTGTTAGATAGCCATCCCTCGGCAGCCTGCAGCCTGCATCAGCTGACTAATGATAGACTATTAGCCAGTATCAGTATGCAGGCTGCAACTATTCAAGGGCAGAGTTGTTAGATAGCCATCCCTCGGCAGCCTGCAGCCTGCATCAGCTGACTAATGATAGACTATTAGCCAGTATCAGTATGCAAGCTGCAACTATTCAAGGGCAGAGTTGTTAGATAGCCATCCCTCGGCAGCCTGCATCAGCTGACTAATGATAGACTATTAGCCAGTATCAGTATGCAGGCTGCAACTATTCAAGGGCAGAGTTGTTAGATAGCCATCCCTCGGTAGCCTGCAGCCTGCATCAGCTGACTAATGATAGACTATTAGCCAGTATCAGTATGCAGGCTGCAACTATTCAAGGGCAGAGTTGTTAGATAGCCATCCCTCGGCAGCCTGCATCAGCTGACTAATGATAGACTATTAGCCAGTATCAGTATGCAGGCTGCAACTATTCAAGGGCAGAGTTGTTAGATAGCCATCCCACGGCAGCCTGCAGCCTGCATCAGCTGACTAATGATAGACTATTAGCCAGCATCAGTATAGTTTTAGTTTTCATTCTTCAGTAAACCCCCACTCCTACTCATGTCGTTTTAACAGTAAGCTGTTATATCATGAACCATTTTATTTGAAGCTGAAATACTAAATATTGTTTTTATTGAGATTTTACTTGCTTGGGATATGTGCGAATATGTTTGGTGTGATGTCATTATTTCATATTTTATGTTCTAGCTTCATGATATTTATTTTTACCTACTACACACTCATTATTTCACCTTGCTTGTAAAACTAATGATTCTATTAGTCAAAGGCTGAAATTGCCCTGGAGGGGGGGGGGGTTAAGAGTGTGGAATAATTGAAAATTTGAAATATTTCGACTACCATGAGTTGGATTGAATATTTTTATATAAACAAAGTTGTGGGGCTTTAAATTGTCTACAATTTTTGTTGAATATAAATATATATTATTATCTTTTATTAATGTTCCATTTGTCCACTTTGTGCTACTATGGCTAATTGGGGCGGTTTATCTACAGGTTACCACCCATTTCTAGCCAGGCTGCGACTAAGGATTTTATTTAACCCTCCGTCGGGCGCAGCTAGCCTGAGAGGCCAGGAAAACATACTTTTTGATGCCCCGCCTCATCCTGTCTCCTCTGTGAGGTGCCATTCCCAGTAGTTTCCTGATTCGTGTTCATGCTTAGAATCCCGTACTATAGTCTATTGCCATCCTTCATCCAGCCCGTCTGGTCCCTAGCTGGCTTGTGAGGCCGACTGCGCCCAATTGCTCCTTAATTTCGAAGATGAGTTTTTTTCATGATATATCTATTGCAATCGTTTCTTTTACTAAGATTAATGCTATTCTGTTAAGAAGTTCGTCAATATCTTGAAAAATAAGTGCTAGTCTAACTCTGGCCTCTCAGGCCGAATGCGCCTTATCAATTTTACTTGTTTTAGTTTAAGCTTCATTCTATTTTAATAAAGTTATTATTTTACGTACTAAATAGCATATTTGCTTTCCTTAGATCCTAGCAAATTCTGTCCTACCAGCGTTTTAAATTAAAATTAATTAGATGGGGAGTGGGGGGCTAAAATATGTGGGCGGCCTCTCAGGCCGTGTGCGCCCGACGGAGGGTTAATGGGTCTGTCATTAAATAAATTCCTAAAGCCCAGGGGGGAATCGAACTCGCCCCTCTAGGTTTACCATTTATATGAATTTACCTTATATTGAGTATTAAGTGAGCTATATCTATTTTTATGTTTTCAGCTTCAGTGAACCGCCATTTATAATTTCCTGATTTTTACTGCAAGTATCTGAATGCATTTCAGATACTGTTTACGAGGGTGGTAAATAGGGAGCAGATTGTGAGATAAGATGTTCAGTGTCATAGCAGCACAAGGGAAATCTGCTTCATTCATGCAGCCCCTGCGTGACCGACTTATTTTTCTTATACATAATTTCTATTTTGGTCTTTGAGCAGGTGAAGATAAATCATCTTTTGTCTGTTTTGACTGCCTTGGTGATGTTGATGTTGATGAGATAGAAGTGCACCCGATGGGCTACCTTAGATCCGATCAACAGTCGTTCTTCCTCAATGACAATCCTTTATACATCTCCTTCAAAGGTGACAACAAGTTTGGTATCATTTCCCTTTTTGACATGGAATGGGACAAGGCTTCTGCCTTTTATAGACTCCATGGAGATTTCTTCAAGATGACTAGGTAATTAATATATATATTTTAGAAGTATTATCTGTTAGTCTAACCGGCTATTTTCAGATAGGAAGCAGGGATGCTAGGATTAATAGTTTAAAGTTATTAATGTAAAAACCGTTGTTGTTTTGTACAAAATAAAAGTTGTCTGTCAGGAGGTAGGAGTGGTTACTTGGAGTCAAACAAATAGGTAAAAATAAGAAACAATTTTATTTATACACTTAAATTCAAATATTCCGTTTACTCGATTTTGTCCTAGGTTAGCAGCAGAGCGAAAGCTCACGTTTGCGCAACACTTTTCGGAAATGGCGTGAGCCAAGTTCATTTGACACAAGTCGTGACAAAGTCTTTTGACAAAAGTCTTTGACAACGCCTTGAACAAGTATCTTGAATTTAATTTATATCAATGTATTGGGTTGACAAGTAAGTCTAGTAGTAGTGGGCAGCTAGAGCTGGTGACTAGGGAGGCTGGGGCAAAAGCTCTCATCCAATGCTCAACAATTTATTGCGAGTGACCAATGAGCTGTCAGCCCTAGCATTGTCCTGTTCGAACACTGCACCCTTCCAATTTGCCAGTTCTGCCCGTTTATTTTTATTTGATTGGTCCAATTTTGTTAATTGTGAGAACTATAAGAGTTTAATCAATAATTTGTTGCCTGATGGCAATAGCTCATAGAAAATAATACCCTTGAAATTAGGAGCCTCACTGCTAAGTCCCCTAGATTTTCTTCGGACCTACATTATCTTTAAATATCCATTTTTCATCTCCTCCGTTTTTTTACCGTTCCTGTAGTGAATCACAAACAGAAATGCGTGTTGCCAAGTCGACTTCAACTAGAGAGTGAGCGAGCCAAACATTAAGCCTGCAAACATAGCTCAGCTTGTGCAAATGGTTTTCTACGCTTCCGTGCAACACATTTAGTGCCATAGCAATCTCTCGCACTAATTGGCTGGGATTTTCATCAACAATGGCCTTAACATTGATCGTTTTAATTTCATGTGGGAGACCAGACCGTTTAGCATCATTGATCTCACCATTTCCTGAATGAAATTTGTCAAACCAATTGGCAACAGGTGTTTTTGGTTAAGGCATCATCCCTGTAAACACTGCATATTTTTCTATGAGCTCCTGCAGCATGCTTACTTTTTTAATGTAATCCACCACAATATGCCGATAATGAATGATATTTTCTTCCATATTTGCAGTGCAATAGCTCACACAGTACTAAGCAAACTTAACAGAGCTAGTCTAACAAGAGTTAACAAATATAGTTGATGTATTACAAACAGGATAAACAATCCACCTTATGGATTAATTCATCAGATAAGAAGTGTATCAAATTGTCATATTGACATAAAAATAAACAAAAAACCAAAAGGATTTATATGCCAACCCAATATATATATATATATATATATATATATATATATATATATATAGATATATATATATATATATATACTATGTTAGATAATTTTTTTTATTTATTTCGGTTGAGTCTTTTTTTTTTTATATATATATATATATATATATATATATATATATATATATATATATATATGTTAGTAGGTATTTTTTATAATTAAATTTCTTCTGTTTTTAGTGAAGAAATGATGGTGATAGAGGAAGGAGCTTCATTGAACGTATCCGTCCTTGGGAACAGCATCGTTTGGAGTTCGAGCAGTCGGAAAGACTATTACAAATCTCGACTGCACTGCATTAACTTCCTCCAATTTTTCCGGAATTCACTCGCTCTGTACGTATATACTTATTGTGTAATTTTATTAGCAGGCTTCTGTTACTGGAAACCTCCCTAGAAAATCAGTGATTTAGGTCCACTCTCCAAATTTTGAAGAACATTTCTTCAAATAAAATGATGAAAATGAGTTTATGACTGTAATGCTCTAGAATTCAAATTTTAGCAGTTTCCCTTAAGGCTATTGAGGATGTATTCATGATGTGATTTTCAAAATTTTTCTCCAAATGCACATCTATTCTACCTAGGAGATGACGAAAATGAGGTCGGTTCAAAATTGTATATATATATATATATATTTGTCTGTTACCGCTCTAGCAGTCCCAGTTATTGTTTGATTGTTACTCCACATTTAGATGTTTTATGTAAAAAGAAAGATCAAGTTCAAAACGGCTGAAATCGTAGCAGGGGAGGGGGATTTAGAGAGAGAAGATTTAGAAAATTCAAAATATTTCTGTTACTATACTTTGGATCGAAGTGTATAGAGTCAATCTTGTTGCAAATTACATATATTATAAATATTGTTTTATTCATTTATTCTCTATTTTGAATATTAACCAAGATATTTGCATTTTTTAGTTTTCAGTCTTCAGCAAACCCCTACTTCTACTCATGTTAGATAAACAATACTCTGTTTTATGAAAAACCACTTTATTCGAAGCTCAAATATCAAATATTGTTTTCAAGAGACCTTTGATATATGAGATACATGCAAATATGTCCTGGTGACCCCCTCTCCTCCTGTCTTAAGTTCTTGGATTACTAAATTTTGATTGATTGTGGTAAAAATATTCTGATTCATTATAAATTACAGTAGTACTAGATATTGTGAAGAGTTTTCAATAAAATTAATATGTTATATTCTGAGATTTTTCAGTAATTGTTTTTCTTTCCGGTTGAGATGTTGGTAGACCTGTTTGTTTATGTTTCAGGTGATTCCTGTCTGGAGGTTTATTATTATCGTTTGTATTTATTCAATTGATGTTGATGCTTCCCATCAGGAATGTATTAAAATTGACTGAAAGATTTCTTATTACTGTTGTTACATTTATTCACTTAATATTCACAGTGGTGTTGTGTTAGCAGGCTGTATATTTATCTATTGTTAAACTTCAGGAGGGAAATCTGCTCAGTTAACACATCCTTTGCATGAAGGACTTTTTTTTGTTTCATCGTTATGAAACTTGATAAATGTTTGTATCTAAAGCTAAAGATCATGTTTGTTGATAACTGAAATCAGGCCTGGGGGGGGGGGGGGTTGTATACAGGAGAATTTCAAAGATTTGAATTGTCTACTTTATTATAAGTGGAATCAAACAAATTATCATCTAAGGTAATCTAAAGAGAACCACTTTAATTTCCTACAAATCTTGTTGTATTCACTTTTTATACATAAGCATAAGCTCGATATATAAGCATTCCATGCTGAACTAAAGATCAAGTTCATTGATGGCTGGAATTGGACCAGTTGGAGGGGACATTTAGAATATTCTATTTATCTCTTCTATCTATCTCTACATTAATATATGTCAGGTTGAAAAATTTTATTTCACTTTTCTATTTGCTAATTAGTTTTCACAAAACACTTTTCCTGACTATTGGATATTAACTGAGATATATGCATTTCTTTAGTTTTTAGCCGTCAGTAAATCTCCTCTGCTACTCTTCTTATAATATCTATAAGCTGCTATATCATGAACCACTTGATTCAAAACTTAAATTCGAAATATTGTTTTCAAATAGTGTGTCATGTAAATAGATTGAGTGTTAATTATTAAGATGCTAAATTCCTTACTCTAAAATGCTTAATTGATCCATAGCGCATACATTTATATATGTGCATTTACCCATTTCATTCAGTACTATAATTCATAGTCATTAACGGCTAAAATAAACCAGGAATAGGGGGAGGGGGATTCCAAAATTTAAAATATCCCTATTATTATGAGTTTGATCGAAAAATGCTACGGGACAAATCCAGTTAAACTATTGATGCTCTACAATTGTTGTTCTATGCATTTTTTCGTAACTCATATATTAAGCGAGTTATACACACTTATTTTGGTTTCTCCTTTAGTAGTAGACATATTTTTTAATGGAGGATGGATTATAGATATCCTAAAAGCCCAAGTGAAAATATTTCCCCGAGCGAAAAGCACTAACAGTTGGACTGACATTATATTTGTTTCTGAATCTAAAGCTATTATTATTAAATTAGGTTGAATTATTAACCTCAGAAAAATCTATATGATTGAATTTTGAAGATATGATTTTAATTTTTGATGTGTTTTAGAGGTTTTGTTATTTTAATTGATGTATTATTTGTAGGATGTGCTCAAATCCTAGTTACGGCTGGATGTCGAAGGAGCTGCTCCCATCTACCAAGAAACATTTGAAAGGATTGAGAAGGCATTTAGGGCGCCTTGTAAACCTCCCTGATTATATTTACGACCATGCTGCTAATTCCAACGGCAATAAGGTAATCAGACCTAATATTTATTGCATATATAAGCTGTGCTTCCCCCTCTTTTAGCATATTTCCCTAAATGCAAATCTGCTATTGAGGTTCTACTCATGATTTGATTTTTGACAAATTTACTCAAATTTCCACCCATCTTACTCAAAAGATGAAATTGAGGTCCATTATAAAAATCTGTTATAAAATATAAAAATTTGAATATATAAATTATAATTATTATTATGAGGACTTCGGCTATCTGCTCCAGCGTTTTGAACTTTTGTTGTTATGCAAATTATAAATGGAAATGCGTCCATCTTCGTCAGGCAATAAATTTAATTTAAATAGCTACTTCAATCATATGTTTTGGATTTTATTTTAATATGGCTTTCCACGTTTCAGAGAGTATGACACCGTTTATCGTATTTGTTCTCTTGTTATTTTCTAGAGCTTCTAGGACCAATCATTTGCTGAGGTGGTCTTCTCTATGTAGAACTTTTGTCTCATCTAATTTAATTTGGTGAGAACAAATGCTTGCGTGTCTAGCTATGGCGGATGTCTTTGTCCTCTGGTGTTTCAGATCAGCCATGTGCTGGTTGACTCTTGTAGCAGTCTTCTTACCTGTCTGTCCCACATAAACTTTATCGCAATCACACGATATCATATAAACACCACTATCTTGTAAAAATTGGGTGTCTTTTGGACTTTTTAAATATTCATTGAATATTTTGTGGGGTTTGAATACTGTTTGTAAATTATATTTTCGAAGTATTCTTGCCAGGCTTTCTGAAGTCCCCATTATATAAGAAAGTGTTACGTTTCTCAATGGTTTAGCTTGAAGTATTTTCAATGTCTGCTTGAACCTTGGTGGTGTCAAGTTTCTTCTTAATTTTTCTTAATACTCTTGTAACTTCCATTTTTTTGTAGCTGATCTAGTGGAGTTCTTCTTTTAGCTGTTTTATTACATTTTTTAAATGAGTTTCATTTCTGCACAATGAAATAGCTCTGTTTACTAATGTATAGATCATACCATGTTTTTGGGCTGGGTAGTGGTGGGATGAGACATTCAGATACCTTCCCATAGCGAGTCCTTGTTTTTGTTCGTATATGTCATTGTCAGATTAAAGATAAATAATTATTAATATGTATATTTATTTATCCCTTTATGGATTAATGTATTTGTGCCCTAGAGCTAGTAAATGTCTATAGACAAAAATAAGGTTTACTTAACGTGACCAAACAAGTACTTGGCTGATGCTCATAATACAAAAATTAATAATTGAATAAATTATTAAGTATTTCTCATATTAATAATAAGCTGTTATATTATAAAGCACTTTATTCGAAGACTAAATACCAAATATTGTTCTCATTGTTTACTTTTTGAGATAAATATATGATGTACGTGTAATGTAATAACTATTGTTGGTTTATGATTCAGTGTGGGCATGCTTCGTACCACTTGCTGCACCTCCACTTGGACCTGCGATGGCTGTACATGAGCTGCCTCATTGCCCTCTACTACCACAGCCCTCCTTTCAATACCTCAGCCTTAGAGGTTGTCATCGGTGAACTACAGATGTTGATCTTAGAGCTCCTAGAATTGTCTGCTAAACGTTTTGAAAAGGTGAGTAATATACTTATGTCTGTGGTATAGTGATTTGTGTTTATATATAGAACAGTGCCGTAATGAAAGCTAGTGGGGGTCAAAGACATGCAGACTAAGCGCTACTGAAAATGGGAGTGTATTGTATTGCTAGCTTTGAGAGAGTGAAGAGTATTGTGATATGCTAGTGCTACTCTGTTTGATTGCCTTGGCCCCCAGCGGTATGTGTGTTGTAATGTAATTAGCGTTAAGTCTTAGTATATGTTGTAAGTCGTAGTATAGGTATATGTTTATCGTTACGTTTTGTTACAAAACCAGTAATGAACGTTGTTAATAAGAGTTCTTTTGGATTGCAAAATTAAACACACACGTTTCACAGTTTTTATCACTGCACAATACACTTGGTTAATTATTCTTAATTACTACTCACAATATGCACTGATAGCGTCACTGTTCTTGTTATTACACAGTCCAATAATTCACTCAGGGTCACTGAAATTCACAGAAATAGGGCACTAAACCGTTACTTACAGTCACGGCACAACACTGTTCTTCTTATAAAAACACTTTACCGCACTGCACTAAGTCTCACTGTAGCAATAAACACACATTATGACAGCTGAGAGCTAACTGGCTGTCGATTTCTTTTATCTGAGGCCCTAGTTTGCTTTTGCCTTGGTCGGTGGGGATAGGTCTATCAAACCTAGGGAGGTGATGACAGTTTTCCCTTTTCTTGAGCAGGAAGCTCTACTGGCTGTCGGCCAATTAGCACCTGAGTTCGGCAACATCAAAGGCGCGGTCTCAAAGTTACTGGACTAATTAGTCTAGAACCTACTGACTCCAGCCGTCCCTCGGTCGGCTCCCTTTGATCTCCCTCGCACCTCCCAAATATGCGACTCTCTCTGCTAATCCTTCATGTATTTAATTTTCGCAACAATATATAACGTAGATATAGGATAGTAGAGAAGTTAGCCAATATGTATTTATGGTATAAATATATGTTTTGTAGCAGTCAGCCATGTGTGCCTTCCCAATTAGCCAACAGGACAATGTTAATCTTAAAGTAAGCTCTAAATAAAAACGACTGACTGGGCTGCGTAAGATAAGCAGATTTCCCACATGAAGGTTTACAATAGATAAATATACATACTCTTAACCCTAACATGAATGTTAAGAGAATAAATACAAACAGTTATGAGACATCCCTCAGTCTACTTACAGGTTCAGGTTAATCTCTACAACGGAAAGGGGTTGAATTATGAACAAACAAAACATGAATAGATACATAGACGGTAAAACTAAACAATTAATGAAATATATCCGAATTTAACATATTAATTTTATTGAAAACAATTTACTAAAGCTAGTGCTATAATTTGTAATGAATTATAATCAGTTTTATCTCAATCACTCAAATTTTATTAATCCAAGAACAAATAAAGGGGTGGCGGGTCAACAGAATGTATTTGCATATATCTCACAAAGTAAAAGTTCAATGAAAACAATATTTGGCATTTAACCTTGTAATTAGGTGGTTCATGGTATAACAGCTTTTTGTTAATATGTCATGAGTAAAGGTGGGGGTTTGCTGAAGGCTCAAAACTAAAAAATTCCGTTGTGCAGGGGCTGCGTAAACTAAGCAGATTTCCCTCTAAGCATATGTTTAATAATAGATAAATCTATATACTGGTAACACAATAGCACCGTCAACATCAATTCAATAAATACAAACGATAATAAGAAACCTCCAGACAGGAATCACCTAAAACATAAACAAACAGGTGTGCCAACTTCTCAAAGGAAAGAAAAACAATTACTGAAATATATCAGAATATAACACATTAATTTTATTGAAAACTATTTACTATATCTAGCACTGTAATTTATAATAGATCAGAATAATTTTTATCTCAATTAATCAAATTTTGGTAGTCCAAGATATAAATCATTGAACAGTATATGTATACACTAGCCATGTTACACATAATTGACAGGCTAAATGATTAATGGTGATAATATAAAAATTGGATTAATTTATGCACTTAGCTCAGGTTAGCCCTGTGAGTTAAAGTGTTCGGCTTAATCCCAAATGGTAAACCTGGAATGGCGAGTTACATTCCCATATGGGAAATAGAAATTAATTTAGTGATGGATTCATTAAATATAATCCATGGCCCCACCCTGGCTAGAGAAGGGTGGTAATATATAGATATCCTGCCCCAATTAGCTGTAAATAAACATTCTTTTTTAATATATGCACTAAGCAATCCCATCATTTTCATCAAATAAATGTAACTATAAAGGAAAAAATGGTGATTGAAGAAATGCTAAAGAATTGGTGTAAAGAACAACCTGTCAAAATATAAATATTGTATTAAAAGAAGCTGTAAATAACCCTTTTATTTCCATAACATTACAAATGATGTCTTGAGTCATACAGCTTTGCATGTATTTTAATGTTTGCCACCTCATGTGGGAAATCTGTTTAGTTAATGCATAAACTGTATGTTGGATTTTTTCCTTTTATTCCATTCCTCGTTTGATATTATAATGATTAGTCTATCTTTAGAATATGTGAATTGCAATAAAGAAGCTAAAATTGTCATTTCAGTTTTGGTTATCTGTTTCAGAAGTGATGTAACTAGTTAGCATTTGACAAAAATTGATCTATCATCGGTTGATAATACATCCTGCTAATGTAAATTAGACAAAAGAAAAAGTGAAGGAGGGCTGTATATAGGTGGCTAGGAATATGAAAGGTTATGTCTGCTTTGGCTTGTAAAGGACTTTATACATTTACTCAGATCAAAGTAAATACAGAGACTCGTTATTATAAAATACAAAAGAAGCAATACATAAAGAAAAAAAAGGAATTTACATTAAATGGCTTTGCAAAGCACATAAAAAGGAAACATAAACCTTAATGTAGAAACTGCACAAATACTAAAGATGGCTGCTGCACTGTAAGCAGATCCTTTGTTCTCTTCCTGTGAGATAATTTGAGGTGTCACTGTTGGTTGGTTCAGCATTCGAGTTGGCTCTGAATCGTGAAAAGTAGAAAAGAGAAGACTCAGCTGTAGCTGTCAGGGCTACTCCAATGCCAAAGCTTGCTGAAGAAAAGCGAGAGTCTAGGCTGGAGCAGGAAGACAACTAACTGGTGAAGAGGATTTTCATTTTTCATCCAGCTGGAGCGCTAGTCTACAGCTTCGTTTAGCTTATTTTTAGCAGATTTCCCTTAATGAAAATCAGCTATTGAGGTCGAACTCATGACGCGATTTTCTTCAAATGTCCATCGATTCTACCCAGGAGATGACGAAAATGAGTTCCATTCAAAATTATATATATATATATATATATATATATATATATATATATATATATTTGTGTGTGTGTGTTTATTTGTCTGTTAACGCTCTAGTGGTCGCAATTTTTGTTTGATCGTTACCAAACTCGATATTTAAACGTTTTATGCAAAAAGACAGATCAAGTTCATTAATGGCTGAAATCGGACCAGTGAGAGGGGGGGTTTAGAGTGGGCATTTCCGAAAATTCGAAATATCTCCGTTACCTTACGGATCAAAAAATTGTATAGAACTAATCTAGTTGCAAATTAAATTTTCTATAAATATTGTTCTATACATTTATTCTCTATCTTGAATATTAACAGAGATATTTGCATTTTTATTAAATTTGGGCCGATAACGGATGAATGTTTCCCGCCAAAAGCTAGTTCGGCCACTTGCCGCAACTGTTCGGCTCTCATATGGAGATTTTCCTATTGTATAACTTCACGTGGGAAATCTGCTTAGTTTGCACAGCCCCTGCATGACAGACTTTTATAGTTTTTACGAAATCTTACAGTGGGGGGGGGGTGCTTAGACAAGGTTTTTATACTTAAATGATATTTACAAAAATAAACTCATTCTATTTTAAACATATAAATCAAAAATAAGGGAATGATAATTATAAGTGCTAAGTCATCATCAACACATCCTCTCACTAAAACCCTTTCCCTTTGCTACAGTCTCACCATAATTCACTGTACTATAAGCAATTTTCAATTGTAATTCAAATTTCGTACTACATTAGTTAACTTACTCATCCAATCTTTTTTGTTAGCTGCTTTATTGCTTATTTTTGTTGTTGTGTTTTGCAGACTGAATTATGCGTGCTGAAATACAAGTCTCCATTCTGCTGCACCTGTAGCCAAGAGCTCTGGATGCTTCTAATGAGAGTCATCAACAATCTTTGTTCCCAGAACAAGGGAAAGGTTTGTACAACTGCGTTTTAGAAGTGTATTGTATAATTAATCGGGCTAAGTTTAGCCGTGGATGTTAGCAGATTCCGCCTAAAGGAAACCAGCTATTGAGGTTGTACTCTCATCCCAATTTTCACAAACTTTCTTTAAACGTCCATTGACTCAAAACAACAGAGATATTTGGAAATTCTGATTCCAGTTGTTAATGATTTTGATCATTAGTTTTACGTGAAATGCCTAAATGTGTGGTGATGATAAAAAAAAAAAAAAAAAAATGTGCGACCATTAGTATGGACACAGACTTATATATACATGTTGAACTTCCATAGGTACAGTATTCAGTGATAAGGGCATAATAAATGACAAGCATAATAATTAAAAAAAAAAAATTGCGGCAAATAAGTTGCAAGAATTGCTATAGGGAGTACTTCACCAACAGCACAGAATATTTCTATATTGGATGTGTGATGAACACATAATGTTTGAAAAGAAATCTACTGCTCACAAAGTACAGACTTTTTCAAAATAGCAGAAGTATTTTTTATACCGGCAAGCTAGCACCAGAAGAATGGTCTTGCCTGGAAAAACTCTCTTCCGGGAAGATTGTCTTTCGTTGGCTGGAGTCCAGGGGAACACCTCCCCTCTGCCTGCTCTTCTTCATATTAGTTGATTTCACTTAAGGGAAATATGCTATTGAGGTCACTCATGACGCGATTTTCGAAATTTTTCTTCAAATGTCCATCAATCCTACCCAGGAGATGATGAAAATGAGGTCTGTTCAAAACAAAATATATATATATATATATATATATATATATATATATATATATATATATATATATATATCGCATTCTGGGGAAACACCGAAATACCTTTTGATGTCGGACATGAGAGCAAGACCACAAAGGAGTACGTACCGATGGATGCCAGAAATTGTCACTTGGAGCAGAAACCTATTCTATTAGATCCTATAAGAAAGGGAGAAAACACGATGACGCTCTAGTCCTCTCAAGGCGGCCATGCAACGTAGAGTACAAGGATTGTACAAAAGCCGAGGAAGAGGAGTGCGTCATTGATGTACGACAGCCATGTTAGCTCAGGAGGAGCCAGGTCGACGGCGCAGAAGGGTGACACTATTCTGGCTAAGGAGGACAATGGAAGGTCGACCCATAATGAAATATTGGACCACATTAAAATGACCAGTAACAAGATGAAATTTTTTCACAATTTTTATTTGATTGTTACCAAATCTTTATTTAAGTGTTTTATGTAAAACACTTGTGTATTTATGTATGTGTACTAACTCTTTTCATCATCTCCTTGGTAAAATCGGTGTGCATTTGCATCATGAGTACAACCTCTATAGCTTCTTAAGGGAAATCTGCTGAAAAATTAAGAATAGATGGTAGTTGATTAGTATAGTAGATGAGAAATCTGCTTAGCAGGCCGCAGCTCCTGTGCCACAGGCTTTTGTATTGTTTGTTTATTTAACATCTCTTCTTCATTTCAGAGTTTTTGGGAGTACATCAGCATGCATTTGGATACTAGTATGTTTATGAAAAATGATGAATTTGAATCATCAGACTTCATTCATGGCTGCTTTAAGAATAAATCCTCCAAGTTTTCAATATTTTCATTGTGGTTTCTTTATCATATCAGCAGGCTCCATAATTACGTTACTAAGGTAATTCCATTGTTCCATTTCTAATAGACTAATGGATATATTGATATCTATCATAGATGTACACACAGACTTTGTAATTATTCTTATTTCATGATCAAGTAGGAAGCAATGTATA
This sequence comes from Riptortus pedestris, assembly GCA_019009955.1. NCBI lineage: Eukaryota > Metazoa > Arthropoda > Insecta > Hemiptera > Alydidae > Riptortus > Riptortus pedestris. The sequence goes on along the minus strand of CM032229.1, from coordinate 193,488,763 downwards.
TTAATTGTTTACAGAACTAATAAAGTCAGTAATTATGACAAAGATTGCCCCAATAATTGTACAAGTTTTTCTTTCCTTGAACTAAGTATAGGATGTATTGCAATCGTCAAAAGTTTCAGTTCTCTAATCCGTTTTAACCCTCCCTGAGCCCATTTTGATTAGTTTCTACATGATGCTTGTTCTCAAAATGAAGATTCTTAGAATATTGAAATTTTGTATTTAGACTGATTGGAACCAATTGTTCACATACTCTTTTTATTATAATTGAATGAGTAGTAGGGAGATGTTGACTAAACTGTTTCCGTCCATAGGATTGCAGCAGTAATTACGTTCTGCTCGAGTCCAACTTGAAAGAGATGCTGAAGAATGATGTTGATGAAGGTAACTTGAGGGTAGCGCTGTTCTACGTTGAGAAGCTGTGCCTAGAGACGTGGGAGCCGAGGGCTGAACTGCTCCTCAGTCTGTGGGACTATTTCCATAGGAAGATTGCCCACTCATTCTATCTAGCTGGAGCCCCACCCTCCTCTCTCGCTGTTATAAGGTATGCCTGCCTGTCTCACTCCTCCTCTCTCTCTCTCCTCTCTCTCTCTCTCTCTCTCTCTCTCTCTCCCTCTCTCTCTCTCTCTCTCTCTCTCTCTCTCTCTCTCTCTCTCTCTCTCTCTCTCTCTCTCTCTCTCTCTCTCTCTCTCTCTCCTCTCTCTCTCTCTCTCTCTCTCTCTCTCTCTCTCCTCTCTCTTAGTTTGTAACATTAATTTCAATTTATAGGTTGAATGACCCATTACTCACAAAAGAAAAATTATTTTCACCAAATTAAAGAATATCAGACAATCTTAATGATTTGTATGTATAGGTTATGCTTATATGAGTAATTTGTTGAAATTTCTAAGGTGGCATTGATTTTCAGTAAAACTCCATTGGGGCTCCTGAATCAGGTCAAGTCCTTCTTGGCAGATCCTAACAGCGTCTCCTACAGCTTCCAACACTTTCTCAGGATTTTAGGTAAGTAGTTGAATTTTATTGACGCAGATATGTAACTGAACTTGATAATGATAAGTACCATTGCTTTTGTCAAATTTGAGCTATGAAAAAGTGTTAGAACTTTAACGAATGATTTTTATAGTATTTGGTGCATTGATTTCAAATATGATATTTATTTTTCTCAATCATGTTAGGATTTTTCACAGAATGGGCTTGAATATATGGTCAAGACAGCCTATGTTCTGGTGAAAAGAAGGCATTTGTAATAATATAAAAATTGTGTCTTTGTAATAAGGTTATAATATCTTTAGAAATATGTTTCTCAGTGAATTTCGGTATTTATTATAATCTTTATTTGGTTGTTTAACAAATTTAGGTTACTATAGGTGGCAATTGTAGCTGTGAAACATGTAAAGCAAATAAATGGAGATGTCTTGTTCCATGTAACGTAACTAATGAATGTATGCAACTTGTTTCAGGGTTGCACCTCGAGAAGACACAGGGTGTTGCTCGGGATTGGAACCTGCTGAGAGGGAGGATGTACTCCAAGCTAACCTTAGCTAAGCTGGAAACACTCTCCAGTATTGGGCAATACCACTTCGTCTCTCTCTTCCTCCTACTCTCTATATCTCATGACACCAACCAGCCTGTAAGCATATCCATTTATAATTTAATTCAAATGAGAAGGTGTCAGAATGTTTCTTCAAATGTCCATCGATCCTACCTAGGAGATGGGGAAAATGAGGTCTGTTCAAAGTTATATATATGTATGTATATATATATATATATATATATATATATATATATATATATATACGAAATACATACAAATATGTTCTGATGACCCCACCCCCCCTACTCTTCTTAAGTTTTTGGACTACTTGAATTTGATTGAGTAATATAAAAATTATTCTGATTCATTATAAATTACAGTGCTAGCTATAGTAAATAGTTTTCAATCAAATTAATACGTTATATTCAGATATATTACAGTAATCGTTTTTCTTTCCTGTAAGAACTGTATGTTTACATTTCAGATGCTTACCGTCGGATGGTTTCTTATTTACTGTTTATTCACTTAATATTCATGGTGGTGTTGTGTTACTGGTTTGTAGATTTATCTATTGTTAAACTTCATGTGGGAAATCTGCTTAGTTTACGCAGGCCCTGTGGGACGGACTTTTTTATTTCTCATTCATATAACGCCTTATCAGGAGAAATTCAAGAAGAATTAACTTTAGAATAGAACGTTAACAGCTTTTCTTAGAACCGTCCTGAAGTACTACAATGAGATAAAGAAGAAATTGTATTTTTTTTAAAACTGAATATTGGCTTTTAAGACAAGAAAATTAAGTTGCTGTGTATATATTTGCAAACCCAATGTACTATTACAGTATTTAGTACATCAATACTTTATACTATTATATACTTCATATGGAGGTTTTTTATCATTTATTAACATCCACTTTTTGCTACTATCGCTAATTGGGACGGGTTATCTACATTTTACTTAGGCAGGAATGGAACTCGCCACTCTAGGTTTACCATGTGAGTTTAAGGACATTGCTTTAACTCACACGGCTAACCTGAGCCGCACATAGTAAACCTAGAGTGGCGAACTTGATTCCCACATCGACAAGTGGAATTTATTTTGTGACAAACTCATTATATAAAATCCTTAGTCCCACACTGGCTAGAAAAGGGTTGTGACCTATAGAGGTGGTAAACTGCATTTGTTACTGCTAAGAACAGGATAGGAAAAGGAGTTGTTATTAATGCTAGTTTTTGTTGTAATATGATGGATATTATTCTTGAATAAATAATTTGGTGCAAATGTGCATTATATGCTGTCGTGTATGGTGTGCACAGAAATTGTACTCTCTCTTCATAGGGATGCATACTAACTAAATTGGTATTGATGTATATATAAACAGGGTGTCCCAACTTCCTGTGTCACCCCCCTTAAAAATTACAATTATTTTAATTTAAATCTGAAACTAGGTGTACCATAATTGGAACCACTGAAGAATCTCTTCAGTCCATATTCAACCTCGTAACCTGCTCCTGTACTTCTCCAGTGACTATAACTTTGGAATTTCCAGTGGAATGCCCTACTTTTTATGACAGATTATGGTAGAAAATCGAATTCTAAAACAAGTTTATATCTGTGAAATTTTTTATTTGATCTATCCTTTAGCTGTAAAATGCACAAATCTTTATTTCAGGAACGGTACATTTTATTGAAAAATGCTGCGTCATAAAAGTTGTAGTCAACAAAATTATATATGAAACAAGTCTACAGGGAAAGGGATGGATCCTGAAATTTAAAAAAAAAAAAAAAAACTATTAACATCAACATAACAAAAAACGTTCTTAGAATTAATTTATTTTAAACTAGCTCAGATACCCGGCTTCGCCCGGGAATTTATTTGAGGCTGAATGGTTATGGTATTATTTTGGCAAAACTTTACTTTGCACAATGTTTTGACATTTACCCGTCCCAGTGTTTAGGGCTAATATCCGTTGTTGGCATTTGTTAATAATAAAATTAATTTTTTATGTAAGTCTTGACTGTCCTCCAAATTGTCATATTTCATATTTTGTTATATTGCCATATTTCCCGTCTCCTGTGCATAATGCATAGATTTCAGTTACTAAGGACAAAATATTAACATAGATTTGAATTAATTTTTCCAGGTGAGGTACCTCATAGTTCAAATTAGAATGAATTGTTGAGCATATCAATATTTCTACGCAAATTACTTGCTCCACACATTGTTCCTGGAGAAATGTATAAAACAAAAGTTAATCTAAATAACAAAGTAAACAACTTTTGTTATTTGCTTGTTTGTCAAAAAACAAATAGACAATGAAATATCACGAATTTTTATTTCTGGCGTCCCGTATAACCCCCACTCCCGTTCTAACCTAAAAATTTTAATATAGCTTATAATCATGGAAGAATTAATGCTAATTGACATACCGAGTTTTTAAGTTTGGTTTAATCGTTTGTGCCTAATGAAATAGTTGACTCCCGCTTTAGTTTATAGTGTATATCTCGTTTATAATTCGGTATAAGAAAAAAGTGTATATAACAAAAGTTACTCTTAATAACAAAATAAACAACTTTTGTTATGTTCATATTTGCCGAAAAACCAATAGGAATCGAAATACCGCTATTTTTAAATTCAGGCCTCCCTTACAACCCCCACTCCTGCCCGTCCCTAGAAATGTTGGTATAGCTTTTTATAATGAAAGCGTTATTACTAATACACATACCGAGTTTTATTTATTTCGGTTGGGTCTTTTGTCCCAAATAAAATTGTTCACTTCTGCTATAGGTTTCAGCGTATATCTCGTTTATAATTCAGTATACGAAAAAAGTGTATATAACAAAAGTTACTCTAAATAACAAAATAAACAACTTTTGTTATGTGCATATTTGCCGAAAAACCAATAGGAATCGAAATATCGCTATTTTTAATTTCTGGCTTCCCTTATAACCCCCACTCCTGTTCGTCTCAGAGGATATTAATATAGCCTAAAGTCTAAGTTAGGTTAGTAGTAATGTACATACCAAGTTTCATAAAATTCGGCTCAGCCGTTTATGCGTGAAAAGGTAACAAACAAACAGACACCAAAGAAACAAAATGCAGTTATGGTGTCTATGACATATGAAACGAAAAGTTATCGTGAAATTTCGTGAAAAAAATCAATGTACAGACAGAGGTTACAATTTTATATATATATAGATTAATTACAGAATCCATTCCTAGACTTGTTTCAAATATAATTTTATCGATTTTCATTAACTCTTGAGTGGGATCGATGCACATTTGAAGAAATGTTTCAAGTCACGTCATAAGTACAAAATCAACAGCTAATTTCCCTTAGAGGAAATCTGCAAAAAATGTGGGCTTATTAAAAGAAAGTCTATTGTTCCCAACCACACATTACTGAAGCTATTTTGTCAAAAGTGCTGCTCATGAATTGCATTACGATTTTCGTACAAACAGAAATATTGTAGGTATTGATGTGTCTCTCAAATAATGAAATATGTCGATGATAACCGATATTGAATTGCCTGTCAAATTGAAAATGTATTTGGTTGTTGCAGGGCTTTTTTTTTGTCTGTTTTTTCCCCTGCTTGTAACCCAATGAGGAATTATTTATTTGAATACATGTTCCATTGCCACATGCCATATTACATGTATGATTATGTTTAAATACATTTTATTTTACAGTATACATACGTTAATCAACAATCTAATCAAATATAATATATAATAAAATATTACATAAGTAAGATAATTACAAATAAAAAAAAATTAAATAAAATATAAAAAAAAGTCAATTAAAGTTAAACTCTACCAATGTTTAATTTGCGAGTCTATGTAAGGTAAATATATTGAATTATGATTCCCATTCCTCACAATCAACTTTACATTCCAATGTATTTTTGCTACATCCATATCTATACTTTTGATAAACTTTATAAGTTCTTTATTATATTTGTTAAATATAATATGAGGTGGTTCTGGCTAATCACCTCCTTTTAAAGTTATTTTCATTATTTAATTTGATCTATTTTGATTAAATGTTAAACAGTCATAAAGCATACGTAACAACGTTGTGTTGTCTGTGAGTCGCAAGTACATTTGTCATTGTCTTGAATTTTAAATCTTGTTAAATACATAAATCATGCCTGTCCATGTTCTGTTAGAAATTGTGTGCATTTGTGATGGTGACTCTCAATTGCGTTGCTGCAGGGCTTGAAGTTGACGGAGATAATAAACAGTTTCTACACGAAGAAGAAATTCCTGAGCGATGAGCTGACGAAGGGAGGGCTGGCCCTCGCCCTGCTGCAGACAGAGAGGACAGAGGATGCATCGGCTATACTCCAACCCATCGCCTCCTATATACGCTCCACGCCTATATTCGAACTGCACAATATCATCAGGATATACGTCGAGACCTTTCAACACATCATCAACATGGACAAACCTCTCTCTCTGGGACAGCACTTGCTCATTGGTATCTCTAAGCATATTTTTTCCATCTCTCCCAACAATATAAGAATAAAAGTCTGTCACACAGGGGCTATGCTAACTAAGCAGATTTCCCTCGTGCACAAAATATTTGAAATTACTCAAAAAGTAAAAGTTCTATGAGAACAATTTTTGGTATTTAAGCTTCAAATAAAGTGGTTCATGGCTTAAGAGATTATTGTTAATATGACATGAGTAGGAGTGGGTTCTTCTGATGGCTGAAAACTAAAATATGGAAATATCTAGGTTAGTATTTAATGAAAACATGTACATAACAACAGTTATAGAACATTAAATTTGCAATCAGAGTGGTTCTATGCAATTTTTTGATCCGATGCATAATAAAGGAGATATTAAGAATATTCAAATTTCCCTCTCTACCCCCCCCCCCACCAATTTCAGCCATTAACAAACTTGCCACCCAGGTTCTGTGTAAACTAAGCAGATTTCCCTCGTGAAGGTTTTGCAATAGATAAATCTACATGCTGGTATTACTTAACACCTCTGTAATGTTAAGTCAACAAATACAAATGATAATGAGAAATCTTTCAGTCAATTTACATTTTAATAACCTGCACAACAGAAAGCATCTGAATTGTAAGCAAAAGGTCAACCAACCTCTCAGAACTCAATAGATAGAAATATTCTTGACCAGAAAAAAAAAACAATTATGAACTTAGTGTCCTAGTCCTAAGTGCAATAGTTATGTGCAGTAGATTTTAAGTATCTTTAGTCTTGCCCTGAAGAGAAAATAAAGATTCTCGAAATATCGGCATAAACTAAGATTTTTTCATCAGCATTGGCCAAAACACCAAAAAACAATAACAACACCATATATATATATATATATATATATATATATATATATATATACATATATATATACATATATATAATTTTGAACAGACCTCATTCTCATCATCTCCTGGGTAGGATCAATAGACATTTGAGGAAATTTGTCAAAAATCATGTCATGAGTACGACCTCAATAACTGATTTGCCTTAAGGGAAGATGTAATACAGGCAGACTATATGTTTCTTTTCCACAAGGTATAATAAGGAACAGCAGTTGATGAGTTTCTTTAATGATCTGAATGGATGGAAGCTCTAGCTTGGAGATAACTTACTGCGTTAGAAGGGGGTGGGGATTACTTGGACATCAAAACTCAAATTTCTCAAAATCTTCATTTATATTATTTTATTGTAATGTTAAGACCAAATTGTGCTTAAAATTTCAGTGTAGTTTTATATCTGTAATAGACCCCTATAAATTGATGAGCTTCCAACCACAGCCCCTATGTGGCAGACTTTTCTGTTACCTGTCGAAATAGAGTAACGTCATTCATTCCCTTGCCTATCTCTTCATTCTGTTCTCATGCATCTTGTTAAAGAGACGAATATTAACAAATAAATATTTTGTGGTGGATATTTTCCTATTTGTTTCATCGTCCATTTAAAGTGAATTAATTTATATTAACAATTTTCTAAAACACGGGTAGTTATTATTTGTAATTTTCAGATAAGTGGATTTCCGAGTATTTATCATCTTCATCACAGACTGATGTATCCCGACTATTAGACACGCTTGTTGACCTCCTCAGGCGGCTCAAGTTGTACTGTGAATTTGGTACTCCTGGTATGTTTTTCTTCAGTCATTTTCATGTCAGCTTCTTTTTTAATTCATTTTATGTAGTCTTATTCATTTGTATATATTATATTAATCTATTTCTATTCTAATTATGTAATTTTGAAGCTCAGGTTAGCCATGAAATATATATATATATATATATATATATATATATATATATACTGCTCAAAAATGAATAGGGATATTGGCTGTTTTGTGGTATTTATGGGGCCTAGCATTTTTTTTTTTTAATTATAAATATCATTAATATTTATTAGAAATTATTGTCTTTTTCCCCCATAAAAAATTAATTTAAGTAAGGTCGACTTAATTAAAATTAATAGAATAAGAAAAAATAACCAATATCCCTATTCATTTTTGAGCAGTATATAATATTTATTTTTGAGGTGCTGGATGTTGAAGAAATTATTATCTCAGGTAAAAAAAGAAGGCGTCGTTCGTTCACAGTTGTTTATTCTTTGCGACAGAGTGCTTTCCCACACAGAGGGAATCGTTGACTCCAGTAACATCCTTATCAAGAGGTCTCTGTGCTCTGAAAGAGCTCTCTCAAAAACAATAAACATCTGTCAAGGAACGACACCTTTCTTTTCTTAGCTGAAAAAAAATAAATAATACAGGTGTGTATGTAATTCTTCTGCCTCACACTAAAAATATCAAATAATATTTGTATTGTGTTGTAGAGCAAAATGTTATCTTGGTGATTGAGAAGGTTTGGGACGAACTTAGGAAGCTACTGGAGGAGTGGAGCGGTCGGCAGGAAACACCATACCAGCTGTCGGAGATAGCTGCCTCCCTCGCTACCATCTCACTACAGACAGACAATAGGCAACGATTTATAGATATTGTCAATATGTTCATAAATAGAACCACAACTGACATTGGGTAAGTTATTGTCATGTTGACTAACCTGAAAGGGCACACGACCAACTGCATTATTACCTATCAACCTTATTACTACTCTAATATCTTTCAGCTACTTCTGCCTATGGACATATATACAGACTTGTAACATGTATTAGACATTAACACTAGCTACAGAGAGTACATACATATACCGCTGTGGGCGAAGGCAAACAGGCATCTCAAGTACAGTAACAAGAACATAGCACTTACTACTGTTCACTGTTCAAAGACTAGCTACTGAGTGTCGTCTCTTTTCCACTAGTGCATGTCACCAATCTGCTTGCCCTTTGCCTCACTTTCTTGCTTCTCTTTACATCTTGTATCTATCTATTTTAATTGCTTCTGTTGTGAATTGACTGGAGCACTAATTTATATTTTTTCTTAAAGCTTTATGTTCTAATTCTAACACTTTCTCTTCAATAAGTAATTTTTTTTCTTATTTTATTTAACGAGTGTTTTCAGGCCATATGCACCATCATCAATGCCCTCCTGGCAAACATTCACTACTAAATATGCCGTATAAACTGTCATTAAAACAAAATATATGTACATATTGCAGGTACATATATTTCTTATTTTATTTTAATTAATAAAATAATAATAAATAAATAATATTTAATTTTTCTAATTTTTGCCAGGAGGGCACTGTTGGTGGAGCATATGGTCTAAAAGTGTTTTGTCTCATAAAATAAATAATGGTGAAGGAACGAGGTCTTAGTATCCAAACTAAATTCTTGTCGATTTATAATTTTTTTTTTTAATTACTCATTTTTTTTGTATGCATAGAGTCCTGCGGCAGTTTGTTTGCAACATTTCTCAAAATGAAGGGATTAGGAATGTTTTACCTAATTACGATAGAATAATCTTAAAGGTAAGTCGAAAATCTTATATTTACATCAAATTGAAATTGAGTTCCTTTTCAATGTTCACGAGCTGTGTTTTACACATTTGCGAATGATTGAATTTAATCTGTTAATCTTTTAGCTGTAGTCGGGATATAAAGAAATATATCGGCTGCTTGAATTTGTAGCAATTTTTGTTTTGAAAATCGAGGTTTTTCCTGCTTTTGAACCATTCTCGTGGCTTTGAGGCGCTTGCCACACGTTTGCTCAGCTAGAACAACCTCTCCATAAACATCCACTAAAATTGATGGCTTTCAGTAGTACTTTTATTCATGCTAATATAATGAAGAAAAACTCCCCACAAAAATGCTTTATCCAGTACAAAGTTAGACATATATGATAAAGTAAAACAATTAACTATTTACGTTTCAACTGAATGACTTACACTAAAAAGAAAGCCCAATGCTAATAGGATTACACAGAGGATCCGCACTATCAATTGGAAAACCCTACTTGTAGCACCATCTATGAGAAAACACTACTAACTAATTCAAGTACCCAATACTGTAAAAATACAATGTAATTAACTTCTAAAATATCAAAGCACATAGGGACTTAACCCAAAATTGGATGATGTTTGGGGTAAAAAAACTCTACTTTTAACAAGTCATAAGTCATTCTCTAAATGAACATTATGCTAGAAATACTCAACCTATAAAATATAAGGTGATTAACTAATCAATGGGAGAAAGTCAACAAAAGAATGAAAACTTCTAATGATTATTAAAATCATTTTTATTTCTCAGCTAGTTTCACGTCCATAAGACACCTCATCAGGAGAAATTCTCCTAGGAAAAGGCAACTAGACTAAAGGCTTCATCTTTATGACCTTCCACTAGCTATGCCAGGCGGAGAATGGCCAGGCAAAGTATGGCGCCTCAAGTCAGCTGATTTAGATCGATATGCCACCAAATACAAATATATCGATAATCCCTAATGAAGTGTAATCTAAATATTAAATGAGAAATTTATATTTGATCAACTATCACTTTAAAGTTTCTAATAAATTAAAACATTTATAATTCACATGTTTAATCTCTTTTTTCTATTTTTTATGATGTACATACCCTCTTTTATCCTTCTCTTGCTTATATTTCTTTATTTTTCTATTATACTTACATTTTAAAAATCAAAGCAATGGCTGTATTTAATCGTGTGGTCAACTAGATACATTTTTTTCCCCTTATTATCAACGTTTATCACATTGTTGTGTGATTCTTCTTTTGAGTAATTGTGATGATTCCACTATATTACTATTATTGCAATCCATACAGTTTATTTCCTATACATTATATTTGGTATCTGTCGATTTTAAATTATCTTTTATATGGCTGAATGTCTTTTTCACTCTGTTTTGATTTGTCCAATCTTTTCATATTGACGAAATCTTCCTGGCTATTGTGGGCTTAATTCATTGTACAATAGTTTTGTTTCTCTATATTTTTTATTTGCAAAATTAGTATCATTTTGGTTGTCTATATGTATATTTATATTTTCCTTGGCCACTATTTTATTATTATGGAAATGATTAATTTTTGTTAGAACTAATTTTATTTTCTTGAGGTTAGTAATAATACCACCATCAGTATAGGCATCAATACGTTTTCTTTTTCTCTTAAAATTACATTCTTTTATTTTTGCATTGTTTTGCATTTTTGGATGTTTTACACAATTAAAAATATTGTAATTCCTTTTTCTTTTATGTTTGTTGTAAAAATTATCATAACATTTTTTTTTTTACAAATTTAAACAGTTGGTTCGAAGGAATACTTTTCATATTTTATCTACATTTGTACAGTTTGATCTTTCCTATTGCAGTAAATAGATTTCTCAGCTTTCTCGGTTCGACTTTCAATTAATTCTTCAGGGTAGCTATTTTTTCTAAATATCGGTTTTAATTTGTTCTTCCTTTCATTATAGTACTTGAGGGAGGTTATAAGAAAAGCTGTTAATGTTCTATTGTAAAGTTAATTCTTCTTGAATTTCTCCTGATGAGGCATCATATGTACACGAAACTAGTAGAGAAATAAAAATGATTTTTAATAATTATTTTGAAGTTTTCATTCTTTTGTAGACATCTTATTGTATAGATTAGTTGAAGTGAAGTTAAATAGGTAATATTTTCACTAGGTAATTAATTATGTTAGATGCAACTTTATCTCAGATTGATTACAAAGTTGTTGATATGTGAATATGTTTGATGGTGTTTTTATGTATAATACAGTGTTTTTTATGTATAATACATTTCATAATGTTTGCAGACATGGTTGAAATGCTGCTTCCTGTGTTCGGACATGGATCACAGCGAGATGCGGGAGCTGACTAGATCTGTTGTAGAGTTGCCGCAAATGCAGGCCCTCCTTCCCGACCAAATACACAGCCTTCTATATTCATCACAACCCCTCATAGACTTTTTCTCTGCTCTACACAACAAATATGCGACGGAGGTAATCAAATTATATTAAATGTATTTATTTCCATTTAATCTTAATATAACATAGTAAGACAAGTCAAATATTTTTCTTTCCTACAAAAAATTTACTATTATTATGTCTCATAATTTCTTTACATATTATTGAATAATAGTTGAACTTGTATAATACATTCGTTATAAAATTGACTTAAATTCCATGAATACATTTTATAAACAAAGTCTGTCTTGCAGGGGCTATACCAATTAAATTTTACAATAGATAATTCTACATACTGCTAACACAACACCACCGTGAATATTAAGTGAATAAATACAAACGGTAATGAGAAATCTTTCAGTCGATTTACATTTTAATAACCTCTACAATAGAAAGTGTCTGAATTGTGAACAAACAGGTCAGCCAACCTTTCAGAGCTGAGTAGATAAATAGAAATATTCCTGATTGAAAAGTAAAACAATTACTGAAATATATCAGAATTTAACCTATTAATTTTATTGAAAACTATTTACTATATCTAGTGCTGTAATTTATAACAAATCAGAAATTTTTTTTATCTCAATCACTCTAATTTTAGTAATCTAAGAACAAAATATGGGGGGGGGGACAACAGTACATATTTGCATGTATCTTGTATAACAATGGTCCCTTGAAAACAGTATTTGTTATTTAAGCTTCGAAATAAAGTGGTTTATTATATGACAGTATTGTTTATCTGACATTAGTAGGATTGGGGGGGGGGATTATTGATGGCCGAAAACTAAATAATATCTCAGTTAATATTCAGTATAGAGAATAAATGTATCTAACTATATTTATAGTATTTAATTTGCAATACAATTAGTTCTATACAATTTATCAATTTGATATATAATAATGGAGATTTTTAAAATTTTCAAAATTCCCTCCTCTAAAAGTCCTCTGTCACTGGTCCGATTTCAGCCATTAACGAACTTCACCTTCCTTGTCAATTACGTTATTAAAAAAAATTACATGTATAGGAGATAGGAATTATAAAAATATTGAGGACAGTGAAGCCTTACATAACAAATAATTTTATTATTAACCATTCCACAGCAACGAAGGGTATAAATCCTAAGCTCTGGGACGGGGAAATGTCAAAATATTGTGCAAAGTAAAGCCTTGCCAAAAAAATACCATCATCATTCAGTCTCAAATGAATTTCCAGGCGAAGCTGGGTAAATTAGCTAGTAAAGAATTAAACATTGTTATTTTATTCTGAATGGTAACTAATATTTTCATTCATCCAATGAATATTGTAACTTGTGCTTTTTTATTCATTATTCTATAAATATGATTTATTCAAAAGGAATTTTTTTTGTATGTGTGTTTGGCTTGTAATATTATATTTTCATTTAATGTAAATATTTGCAGGATATCTGGAAGAGGCAGGCACTGCGAGAGAAAATGTTTGCGTACCTCGATGGGATGGATAAGTGGATGAAGCCGATAGTCAGCCCTCCGAGGGACAACGGCAAGATACTAGCTCTCTATCTCACTATCGGCAATATGTTCCGTCTCATTTCTCCCCTCATATACGCCAAGGTAATGTCTTATTTATACTGCATCTTTTACAAAAACTAACCTTCCAATGATGTAAAAACTCTGTGATGCAGGGGCTGTATAAACTTAGCTGATTTCCCACTTGAAGTTTTACAATAGAGAAATTTGCATACTGCTAACACTTAACACCACTGTGAGATGGTAATGAGAAATCTTTCAGTTAATTTTAATAAGCTCCCAAGGAAAATGGCTTCTGAATTTTAAACAACCACTATAGGTCAGCCAACCACTGAGAGCCCCCCTCTAAACCCCTCCCTTCCATTCGTCCGATTTCAGCCATTAACGAACTTGATCTTTCTTTTTACATAAAACGAATAAATATCGAGTTTGGTAATAATTAAACAAAAATTGTGACTGCTAGAGCATTAACAGACATTTATATATATATATATATATATATATATATATATATATATATATATATATATATACTAGCTCAGATACCCGGCTTCGCCCGAGAATTGATTTGAGGCTGAATGGTGATGGTATTTTTTGCAAGGCTATGCACAATATTTTGACATTTACCCGTCCCAGTGTTTAGGGTTAATACCCATTGTTGGCATTTGTTAATAATAAAATTAATTTTTTATGCAAGTCTTCACTGTCCTCCAAATTGTCATATTTCCCGTCTCCTGTGCATTATACATAGATTTCAGTTATTAAGAACAAAATATTAACATAGATTTGAATTAATTTTTCCAGATGAGGTACCTGATAGTTTAAATTGGAATGAATTGTTGAGCATATCAATACCTCTACGCAAATTACTTGCTCTACACATTGTTCCTGGAGATGTGTCTAAAATAAAAGTTAATCTAAATATGAGAGTAAACAACTTTTGTTATGTGCATACAAATAGGCAATGAAATATTGTGAATTTTTATTTCAGGCCTCCCTTTTAACCCCCACTCCCGTTCTAACCTAAACATTTTAATATAGCTTATAATCATAGAAGAATTAATGCTAATTGACATACCGAGTTTTGTTAAGTTCGGTTCAATCGTTAGCGCTCAATAAAATAGTTGACTCCCGCTTTAGTTTATAGTGTATATCTCGTTTAAAAACTGTTAAAAAACAAAAATTAATATGGCAAAAGTTACTCTAAATAAGAAAATAAACAACTTTTGTTATGTTCATATTTGCCAAAAAACCAATAGAAAACAAAATACCACTATTTTAAATTCATGCCTCCCTTACAACCCCCTCTCCTGCCCGTCCCTAGAAATGTTGGTATGGCTTATTATAATGCAAGCGTTAGGGCTAATACACATACTGAGTTTTATTTAGTTTGGTTGAGTCTTTTGTGACAAATTAAACTGTTCACTTCCGCTATAGGTTTTAGCGTATATCTCGTTTATAAATCGGTATACGAAAAAAAATTATATAACAAAAATTACTCTAAATAACAAAATAAACAACTTTTGTTATATTCATATTTGACGAAAAACCAATAGGAAACGAAATATCGCTATTTTTAATTTCAGGCCTCCCTTATAACCCCCACTCCTGTTCATCTCAGAGAATTTTAATAGAGCCTAAAGTCTAAGTTGGGTTAGTAGTAATATACATACCAAGTTTCAAAAAATTCGGTTCAGCCGTATGCGTGAAAAGGTAACAAACAAACATACACGAAAGAAACAAAATGCAGTTATGGTGTCTATAACATGTGAAACGAAAAGTTATCGTGAAATTTCGCGAAAAAAATCAATGTACAGACAGAGGTTACATTTATATATATATATATATATATATATATATATATATATATATATAATTTTGAACGGACCTCATTTTCATCATCTTCTGGGTTGGATCGATGGGCATTTGAAGAAATGTTTAGTAAATCGGGTCATTAGTACGACCTCAATAGCTAAAATGTAAGGCTATTTATATGTGTAAGATGCTGGCTGGAAGGAACTATGTGTGATTGATTAAAGCCTATATATTGTCTATTTGTATTATGTTGTAGTCGAGAGCTAACAGCCTCCTCCAGCAGCTGTTGGACCTGCTCCTCCTCCCGATCTCAGTCAGGAATCCAGACACCAATCTACACCCGCACATCCTTGCTGCTGTCAAAGCTTCACTACACTTGTTTATTCAAGGTCTATTATATCTTGGTAGGCTATTTCATTTTTTTATGTATTACATTATTTTTATTTTTATAATTAAAATTGCCAGAATACACTCTCGCTACATACTATTACTGTAGATGAAATCCTTGAAGAGACAATGGATCTCATCATAAATTATTTTTCGACTGATTTTTATGGCAAATATTCTGTAGTTTTATTTAATAATTGAACATGATAGTATTCATCTTGTGTATAAAAATACTATTTTTCTAAAATGAGTTCATGGTTTCTTTCATATACAGTATTGTTCTGTTCATAGTGTTGCGGAAATTAACTCTATGAAAATTAAACAGGGTTAATCACATATTTAGGAAGTATGAAGGAGATGAAAGGAGCCGACCTATGAAGGACTATTGCTGCCCGAAGTGTCTACTGGGGCCGGGACTGTTGTAGGCAATGTGTCTAGTCCCTTCTCGGCATTCTGCTTGATGTTGGCAGCCAAGCTATAAAGGGACCCAGCCTGCCCGGAGTTTGTTTAGTTTGTTCTCAGCTCTCTTCAAGTGATCAACAGTGTGCTCAGTGCAGCTTTAGTGAACAGTGCATTTGAATTGCAGTGCAATAAAGTGTTTTATGTGAAGAACAGTGTTGTGCCGTGATTCTGTGAAGAACAGTATAGTGCTGTGTTTAAGTAAAAGACAAAGCAGTGACGTCATCTTTATGAAGATCATTGCAGAGCCGTATTTTTGTGAACTTCAGTGATCGTGAGTGAGTAATTGGACTTTGCAATTAGAAGAACAGTGAAGCTATCAGTGCATACTGTGAGTAGAAGCTAAGAATTAGTGTAGTGCATTGTTAAATAAATTGTGCAGTGATAAAAACTCAATCCAAAAGAACTCTAATAAACAATGTTTATTACTGATTTTGTAATAAATGTAACAGTATGTACAAAAACAAAATAAATAATAATTAAAACTTAACATTTCTTTAACAAAATTTAAAATAAATAACAATTAAATTTTAACATTTCAATAACAAAAATTAAATAAATAACAAGTTAACACTTCATTTTTCTTTAACAATAATGAAATAAATAATTATTAAACCTTAGCATTTCTTTAAGAAAATATTTACCGATTAAATATATGTAATTTTCAAGATGTAACAAAATCGCTCAAGTAGACCAATGAATATCCAGCAACACTATGTAATGTAGCTGTTTACAGATTTAAGAGAAATCTGCCAAGAACTGAAAGTTTTGTGTATTTATTAATAAAGATTGAAATTGTTTGTGTTTTAGATCCGGAAAGTGATCATTACATTAGTAGAGTTGTGAAGGAGTTGCTGACGGTCTACATCCCACACTGCATCAACTCTCAAAACCAAAATGCTCTCAATTATGGCAGCTTCAAGCTCATCCCACATTTTTGTAATTTTGATAATTCCTCAAGGCAACTGATTATCTCAATAGTGGCAAACCAATTCTTCAAGAAGAAATCGAAGAATTCTCATCCTTCTGCCATATCTGTAAGTGACATTATTATAATGTTTAACAATTACTTCGGGTTATCTACAGGTTACCACCCTTTTCTGGCCGGGGTGGGACTAAGGATTTTATTTAATGAATTCCGTCACTAAGTAAATTCCTCTGCCCAGCTGGGAATCTAACTCGCCACTCTAGGTTTTTCCGTGTGAGATTAAAGGCAACGCTTTAATTCACATGACTAACCTCAGCCCCCAAAAAAATTAGATTATCTTTTGAGGGAAATCAGTTATTGAGGTTGTACTCATTACACAATTTTCAATACATTCTTCTAATGTCCATCTATTCTGCCAGACGAAAAAGTCTGTGCAGGGGCTGTGCAAACTAAGCAGATTTCCCACCTGCTCGTATTACACAACTACTGATCTCATTCTCTATTTCTTGAATCCAATGACTAGAAGTGGGGCTTTACTGAACGCTGAAAAAAATAAAGTAAAAATTAATCGATTAATATTAATGATCAGAAAAAATGTATAGAATGACAATTATAGAGTATCAATAGTTTAACAATTCTGGTTCTATAGTAATCTTTGATACAACTCATAATAGCGGAAATAGTATGAATTTTCAAATTACCCCTCCTCTACACCCCGTTCTATTCCTCGTTCGTTTCAGTCTTATTAATAAAACAGATAAATATGGAGTAAGGTGCAGATCAAATGACAATTTTTAGTTAAGATTGTAAAATCTCAAATGATGATGATATCACAATATTTGCATGTATCTCACACAGTAAAAGTTCATGTGGTATTAAAGCTTCCAATAAAGTGGTACATGATATGTAAGCTTAATTTTTAATATAACAGCAGGAGTGGGGCTTTGCTGAAGGATGAAAACTAAGTGCAAATATCTCAGTTAATATTCGTAATAGAGAATTTACTATATAACAACATTTATAAGCAACTACATTTTCAATAAAATTGGTTTTATACAATTTTAGAAGATTTATCTTAAGGGAAATCAGCTATTGAGGTCGTACTCATGGGCAATTTTCGGAAATATTCTTCAAATGTCCTGTTTGTTTGTTTATTATTATTTACGTCCACTTTATGCTATTATGGCTAATCGGGACAGGTTTTCTACAGGTTACCACCCTTTTCTAGCCAGGGTGGAACTAAGGAGCTTATTTAATGAGTCCGTCATTAAATAAAATCTACTGCCCAGGACGGGATTCGAACCCGCCACTCTAGGTCTACCATGCGAGATCAAGACCAACACCTTAGCCCGCACGGCCAACCTGAGCCCCTTCAAATGTCCTTCCACCCTACCTAGGAGATGACGTCTAGCGGTCACAGTTTTTGTTTGATCGTTACCAAACTCGATATTTATTCGTTTTATGTAAAAAGAAAGATCAAGTTCGTTAATGGCTGAAGTCGGACCAGTGGGAGAGAGGATTTACAGGGCGGATTTTCGACATTTCGTCATATCTCCGTTACTATACATTGGATCGAAAAAGTGTATAAGAGGGTGAATCAAATGAAAACTTTAAAAGTGCTGTAAAGTTCAGGTTAAACTTTTAAGGTTTTCATTTGATTCACCTACGTAGAATCAATCTTATTACAAATTAAATTTACTATAAATATTGTTATATACATCTATTCTCTATCTTGAATATTAAGATATATGCATACTTGCAGATATTTGGATTTTTATTGTGTGTGTGGATAACGAGCAAGATGGGATCTGGTATAGTCGGTTCTCGTCATAAGATTCCAGATTAGTTCGGCTGTTTCGGTAACTGCTCGGCTCTCGTGTAACCTAACTGTTCTTGTCTTCTAAACCTTTTACTTTGTGAGATATATGCAAATGTGTTCTGTTCATCTGCCCCCCCTTCTTTATTTCTTGAAATACTAAAATTTGAGTTATTAAAATATCAATTATTTTTATTCATTATATATTGTGGTACTAGGTATACTAAATAGTTTACAATAAAGTTAATGTGTTATATTCAGATATATATCAGTAATTGTTTTTCTCTCCATCTATGTATTCCATCCATCTATCTGTTCAGATATGAGTATCTGGCAGACCTATTTGTTTACAATTCAGAAGATGTTTCCATTGGGAGCTTATTAAAATTAACTGAACGATTTCTCATTACCGTTTGTATTTTCTCACAGTGGTGTTAAGTGTTAACAGTATGCAGATTTCACTATTGTGTAACTTCACGTGGGAAATCTGCTTAGTTTAGGCAGCCCATGCGTGACGGACTTTTTTGATCTGACGTATAACAACGGAGATTTTTCGATATCCCCTCTATGAATCTCCCACCCTCCTCCAGCCATTAGCGAACTTGATCTTTATTTTTACATAAAACACATACACACATATATATATATATATATATATATATATATATATATATATATATATATATATATTTTTCGAGTATTGTACTGATCAAACAAAAATTGTGTGGAGCAGTAACAGACAAATATATATACATACAATTTTGAATGGGCCTCATTTTCATCATCTCCTAGGTAGGATTGACGGACATTTGCAGACATGTTTTGTAACTACAAGTATAACTACTAAGTACAACCTCAATAGCTGATTTCCCATCATGTAAATTAGCTCAAACTAGTAAATTTTGGTTAATGATTGAGGTTGAGCTAAACATCAAATTATTAATAATTTATTTATTGTTTCAGGCATTAAAATTCTTGAAAGAAGTGGTGAGCAGCCATCGGTCAGTCGTTGAAGTTGTTAGATCGGTGGTGAGAGGATCATTGGAGCGAGTGTGCGATGTGATAATGTATTCAGAGGAGAGCTCGGGAGTGAAGCAGGCAGCTAAGGACTTGCTCAAGATGATACTCAACAGCCACACTCTCAGGGCCAATCAATCTGCTGTGTACGTATCTAGGCAATATAGTTAGCATTTAATTACTGTCTTCGCTACAAACCACATTCAATTTATATCTAATCTAGCTAAAGTATCCTGCTTTGCTCGGAAAATCTTTACTCCTAAAAAAGTCCAACATGCAATGGCTGCCTAAACCAAACAGATTTATTATTATTTATTTACGTCCACTAGTAGTAGATTTTTCTCGAGGGGATAATAGATAAATCTACATACACACAACACCACCGTGAATTTTAAGTGAATTATTGCAAACAGTAATTAGAAATCTTTCCCCTCCCAACCTAAAGTGTCTCAAATGTAAACAAACAGGTCTGCCAACCGGCTCACCGGAAAGAAAAACAATCACTGCAACATATAAGAATCTAACATATTAATTTCATTGAAAACTATGTACAATATCTAGTACTGTAATTTATAATGATTCAGAATTATTTTTATATCAATCAATCAAATTTTAGTAGTCCAAGAGTTTTAAGACGGGAGGGGGGCACTTTTTCGATACAACTTTTAGTAATGGAGATATTTCGAATTTTCAAAATTCTCCCCCTCTAAACCTCTTCTCCTCCTGGTCCATGGGTTAAAAAACTTCATCTTTCTTTTTACATAATACAACTAAATATCGAGTTTGGTAACGAACAAACAAAAATTGTGATTGTGACCTATCAAACAAAAATTGCGACCACTAGAGCGGTAACAGACAAATATATATATATATATATATATATATATATATATATATATATATATATATATATATATGTATATATATATATATATATATATATATATATATATATATATATATATATATACAGTATTAAACGGACTTCATTTTCGTCATCTACTAGGTAAGATCGATGGAGATTTGAAGAAACATTTTTCCTCAATAGCTGATTTCTCTTAAGGGAAATCCGCTAATATGTAGTGAGATGATATCAGTAATGTGTTATAGCAGCACATGGGAACTCTGCTTAGTTTATGCAGCCCCTTCATGATTTTTTTCTTTAGAAGAAGCTTTTATTTTAACAGTACATATTTTATTTGAAAACCAATTTTTAAAATTTTATTTGTGTGTTTATGCTATGATTGTTGTTGATACAGGGAGGATTTGTGTGAAGTGCTTAAATGCGTGTCCGAAGAGCACCTAGCCTGGTCATCTAGACAGCTGTTCGACCTGCTAGTGCTGATGAGTGGGGAGGCTCCTGATCTAGTTCGGAGGTTCACCACTACTCTACAGCAGCAGGTACAGCTCATAGAAGCTAAGAGGGGAGTTGGATATGATCGCACTCTCAGGTAATATCTTTTCAACTATTATTCTCATGGTTTGATTATTTTTGCCCCACTTTGGGAAAGCAATTGTGCTAGTATAATGCCAATAATTATTGTGTACCACCTGTAGGTAGCCAATTATTAAATAGAAATTTGGCCCTACTTGGGTATTATATTGTTATGTTTCTTACAAAATCAGTAATAAACGTTGTTTATTAGAGTTCTTTTGGATTGCAAAATTAAACACACACCAGCTTTAGAGTTTTTATCACTGTAATATTTTTTTAACAATGCACTACACACTTGGTTAATTATTCTTAACTACTACTCACAGTATGCACCGATAGCTTCACTGTTCTTGTTATTGTACTTTGCAAAAACTCACTCACAATCACTGAATGCACTATACTGTTTTTCACATAAAAAACCCGGCCCGTAAACACAGCACTGCACTGATCTTCGCAGAGATAAGGCCACAGCACTATCCCCTTTCCTAAACACGGCACTATACTGTTCTTCACATAAACACGGCACTGCACTGATCTTCAAAAAGATAAGACCACAGCACTATCCCTTTACCTAAACACAGCACTATACTGTTCTTCGCATAAACACGGCACTGCACTGATCTTCAAAAAGATAAGACCACAGCACTATCCCTTTTCCTAAACACAGCACTGTACTGTTCTTACTGCACTGATCACACTGCACTGATCTTCATAAAGACTGCACTGATCTTCTCATAGATAAGTCCACAGCACTATCCCTTTTCCTCAACACAGCACTGTACTGTTCTTCGCATAAACACGGCACTGCACTGATCTTCGCAGAGATAAGGCCACAGCACTATCCCTTTTCCTCAACACAGCACTGTACTGTTCTTCGCATAAACACGGCACTGCACTGATCTTCGCAGAGATAAGGCCACAGCACTATCCCTTTTCCTAAACACGGCACTGCACTGATCTTCAAAAAGATAAGGCCACAGCACTATCCCTTTTCCTAAACACGGCACTATACTGTTCTTCACATAAACACAGCACTGCACTGATCTTCGCAGAGATAAGGCCACAGCACTATCCCTTTTCCTAAACACGGCACTATACTGTTCTTCACATAAACACAGCACTGCACTGATCTTCGCAGAGATAAGGCCACAGCACTATCCCTTTTCCTAAACACGGCACTGTACTGTTCTTCACATAAACACAGCACTGCACTGATCTTCGCAGAGATAAGGCCACAGCACTATCCCTTTTCCTAAACACGGCACTGCACTGATCTTCGCAAAGATAAGGCCACAGCACTATCCCTTTTCCTAAACACGGCACTATACTGTTCTTCACATAAACACGGCACTGCACTGATCTTCGCAGAGATAAGGCCACAGCACTATCCCTTTTCCTAAACACGGCACTATACTGTTCTTCACATAAACACAGCACTGCACTGATCTTCGCAGAGATAAGGCCACAGCACTATCCCTTTTCCTAAACACGGCACTATACTGTTCTTCACATAAACACAGCACTGCACTGATCTTCGCAGAGATAAGGCCACAGCACTATCCCTTTTCCTAAACACGGCACTATACTGTTCTTCACATAAACACGGCACTGCACTGATCTTCGCAGAGATAAGGCCACAGCACTATCCCTTTTCCTAAACACAGCACTGTACTGTTCTTCACATAAACACGGCACTGCACTGATCTTCGCAGAGATAAGGCCACAGCACTATCCCTTTTCCTAAACACAGCACTGTACTGTTCTTCACATAAACACGGCACTGCACTGATCTTCGCAAAGATAAGACCACAGCACTATCCCTTTACCTAAACACAGCACTGTACTGTTCTTCGCATAAACACGGCACTGCACTGATCTTCAAAAAGATAAGACCACAGCACTATCCCTTTTCCTAAACACAGCACTGTACTGTTCTTCACATAAACACGGCACTGCACTGATCTTCGCAGAGATAAGGCCACAGCACTATCCCTTTTCCTAAACACAGCACTGTACTGTTCTTCACATAAACACGGCACTGCACTGATCTTCGCAGAGATAAGGCCACAGCACTATCCCTTTTCCTAAACACGGCACTATACTGTTCTTCACATAAACACGGCACTGCACTGATCTTCGCAGAGATAAGGCCACAGCACTATCCCTTTTCCTAAACACGGCACTATACTGTTCTTCACATAAACACGGCACTGCACTGATCTTCGCAGAGATAAGGCCACAGCACTATCCCTTTTCCTAAACACAGCACTGTACTGTTCTTCGCATAAACACGGCACTGTACTGTTCTTCACATAAACACGGCACTGCACTGATCTTCAAAAAGATAAGACCACAGCACTATCCCTTTTCCTAAACACAGCACTGTACTGTTCTTCACATAAACACGGCACTGCACTGATCTTCGCAGAGATAAGGCCACAGCACTATCCCTTTTCCTCAACACAGCACTGTACTGTTCTTCGCATAAACACGGCACTGCACTGTTCTTCGCATAAACACGGCACTGCACTGATCTTCTCAGAGATAAGGCCACAGCACTATCCCTTTTCCTAAACACGGCACTATACTGTTCTTCACATAAACACAGCACTGCACTGATCTTCGCAGGGATAAGGCCACAGCACTATCCCTTTTCCTAAACACAGCACTGTACTGTTCTTTACAGTCACGGCACTATACTGTTCTTTACAGTCACGACACTACACTGTTCTTCACATAAAACACCTTGCTGCACTGCAACTAAAACGCACTGTTCACTAAAGCTGCAGTGAACGCACTGTTGATCACTTGAAGAGAGCTGAGAAGAAACTAACTTTCGGGACGAGCTGATCCGCTTTTATAGCTCGTTGGCAAACATCAAAAGGGAATTGGCCAGACACTTCCAGACGCGGATGGTTATTGCCGAGAACGGGCTAGACCATCGGTCAGCTCCTTTCATCTACTTTTTACTTCTTAAATATGTGATTAATTCTGTTTAATTTTTCATATTGTTGTTTTCGCAACAATATATATTTAAAAGGATATTTAAAGTTTTAGAAATTTCTCCCCTCTGAACCCCCGCTCCTCCGCTAGTTTGATTTCAGCTGTTAAAGAATGGGGGGGAGGGGGATAGAGGGTAGAAACTTTGAAAATTTGAAATATATTTGTTATTATGTGATGTATCAAAAAAATTTATAGAACCAAACATATAATATAATAGAAAAATGTATAGAATTCAAAATATTGTTGTTGTGATGAATTTTGTTTAATTTAAGGCTAAAATAATAATAATTCAATTTATTTTCCAGGCTCGGCTTAGAACGAATCGAAATGAACCTGAGGGCGATTAAAGAAGCAGTGTAACTTGGAATGGAGTTCATTCTGGAGATGAACCGAGATTAATTTATAGTCTTTGATTGGGCTGTTGTCAGCATCACTCCAACATCACCAACTACGTCAGCAATATCTCTAGAGTAATAGCTACCTATTATGGATTAGTTCTGTTTGATAAGAAAGATTCCTTTTGTTTACGGTATACTGCTTAATGTGGACAGCCTTAGTTAAAGGTCTTGAAAATGTACCAAAATCATCACATGACTCCTGAAAATGCCAAAAAAGTACCAGTATCGGGAGATGAGTATCAAAAATTTCTAGTGAAAGTTTTAAAATCATTTAAAAAATTGCAAAAATATTGTCAAGGTTTCTGCCATATTGAAATCCCTTTTCGGTGGCATTTAGATTGGTTTTTAATTATTTGGGTGCTGGCTTTATATGCAAACTGCTTCCTTAAGTAAAGGAAGAATAATCTCGAATGTGAGGTATGGAAAGGCAGAATACAAGAAAGTACCTGAACCCCTTGCAGTTTTTGTATTAATAAACTTTGTTTATTTCTATTCTTTTCTGATTAAATTGAAATCCATGCTTTGTAAAATTTCAAAACTCTTATTTTTATTTTGAAATTTTTTATTTAGATTCAGCATTTTAAAACTACATTTTGTCAATTATAATATAATGTTACTTAATTTGATAACTACTTAGCATATTATTCTTTTTTTGTTATCTATTGTTAAAAAGTATTTAAAGTCTAGTAAATTTGAAATTGTTTAAGTAATGTAAGGTGAGTACATTTTTTTCAGGGAATCGCCAAAAGCCCCAAATTGACTTTGAGAAACTCTGAAGGCACATTGTTTAAGATACATGCATTCATTGTACATATTTGTATTTTGGAGTAACACAGATATTGTAAGTTTTTTTCTTCCAAAAATTCTAATTGTAACACTTAAAAACGTTTTATATTAATTAATATTTACAATAGAATAATACATTTTTTAAAATTAGACATTGTTGTTTTGGTACAGAGGTCAACATCAGCTAAAAATTCGGAGTGAAATCACACATTTTGTAGAAGTACATCCGTTTATTCTCAATATTTTTAATTTTAAATATAGAATTCATATTTCAGCTATTGAGGCTGTACTCATTACACAATTTTTAAAATGACACTGGGGGGACAAGGACACCATAGTTTAACTTTATGTTTGTGTGTGTGTGTATACACAAACACTCAGTGAGTCGAGATAAGCTGTCTTTAGTTATAGGCCACTATTATATAGTGAAAAGATGAAAGTAATTGTTTTAATGCGTTGACCTTCCAAAGACAGGATTACTTTTGAACATTCAAACGGAGTTTCATTACATTCTGTATTAAAAAAACAAATATTAAGAACTGTACAAACAGATATATGATAAATTAAATAGTTTAAGAGATTTTTAAAGTCACTCTATTTTCTTAGTCTGAAGTTCTTCAATTTCAAATATTTTGAATTATGATCAATTCAATTTGACCTTTTTTGGGGGAGGAGTTGATCATTTGTGTAAATATAGAGACCTTAAAGTGGAAAATAATAAGAAATAATTAGTTCTCTCTTAATTAGTTAAAATAAAACATAATTTTTTTGTAATTCTTTCTCAGATGAGGAGGCCATTTAGGAGAACGACTGATTTCTACGTAAGAAATAACCAAATATACATCTCTCCACCCCAATTTAATGTTTTATTTAGTTCATTATGACGTTTCGGCCTTTATGGCCATCTTCAAATAATCCAATTCATTGTCATCATAAAATTATTCGATCTGTGAAAATTGTCAGATATCATAACATTTACTTCCTACCATTGCTTTATATAATTTTACCTTATATTACAGTCCTAAAATACTAAAATAACATAATAAATAAAGACTATAATTATTTAATAAGATTATTTGAAGATGGCCATAAAGGCCGAAATATTATAATGAACTACGTAAATAATTAAATTGGAGTAGAGTGCTGTATACTTGTTTATTTCTTATATGGATTAATGTGATCCCCAAAAATATAAACTGATTTTTTTCTCGATGCCCCCAACACCACAACTAAACTATGTTGGAAAACCTCCTTGTGCTCCAATTATCTTTTTTAGCCAATTATAACTCCTATGTATTAATTTTTGTTTTTAATGTTTAGCACTTTTTTTAGAGTAAGTTTTGGAAAATGTTGGCTAGTACAACTTTCTCAGTCATATAAACTAAGCTACCTGATGATATTGTGTGTTTGAATTAATTTGTAGCGAAAATTTCAAAAATTCAGGTTTTACATTGCAAAAATAGTTTTAAATATGTTAATGTTGTACAATGACTCCAATTCTTCATTTTTGGCTGGCCACTGTGGGTGCCCACTAGTAGCCCCATCTCTGAGGAAATGCTAGCTACTAATTGAAGTAGCCAATGGAGTATGATATCTTTGATCCTACTTCGGATTAACTCTGCCATACTTTGTATATTCTGTATCATTACGTAATACTGTAGATTTTATGTTACAAATAGAATAGGATACCATCATTTTGTAACGTGGCTGTGAATTGTAAATATTTAGAACTTGTATCTTTTTGTATTTTGTACAATTTGACATTATTTTATTAAAATATTTTTTTTTGTATTTTTGTTTTTCCATTCTCTTTCTTAAAATAAATTGCTTAGAATGTGTGGAATCATAGGACTTGTGTTAGTGTGATTGAAGGCGTTGGTGTTCATAAGCTTGGGTCGTGGGTTCGATTCCTGATGTCGGTAAAGCGAATTCGTGTAGAGATGGATCTTGGATAGAAAAGTGTGCTAGTCTGTAGGTAGCCTATCCTTGTTGACAGCAGTATAAAGCAAATGTTAATTACATTTAAAGGATTGACATTGTTTGTTATTATTTTAAAATAATATATTAAACATAGTTAAACAATTGAGATGGAACCATGGGAGAGAATGTAGGTCATATTAGAAGCAACTATTAGTAACAAACATTAATTTCTATATGAAGGAAAATTCTACTCACCAAACTGTGTGTATGAGGGCAGTTAATGAGTTTGACTATATGGGCAATTAAATAAGGTTTACGTGTGAAGAATGTTGATGGGGAGAAACTCCGCCCCCCCTCCCTTCTACTCATCGGTTTTTTCATAGAAATAGGGAATATGTGGTGAGATGAGATCACATGTTATACTAGCACGTGCGAAATCTGCTTAGTTTATGCAGCCTCTGTGTGACAGACTGCTTTATGTTTTATTTCTAGCTCAGCTGCACTGTTTATGTACTTCATTACTCCTGCTCGGAGTCTGACTGCGAATCAAGGAATTAACTCTTCTGACAAGATGTAAAATTCATTGTGAAAATAAAAATTCCTTTCAGCCATCAGTGGGAGCGTTGTGTAAGGCTGTTTCCCTGATTTACGATTGTGTAATGAGAGGAGCAGGGAATATTTCAGCTATTCGGGCCCATAAATCTGAATAAATGTTTGAAGAGCAGATGTTGAGAGCAGTCCAGTCTAGTCTATGTCTTAGGAAGGCAGCAGGTAACTCCTACATTATCTCCCTTATCCTCCCTCCTAACATTTCACTCAAACTACATATCTCATATTTAAAATCAAAAACAAGTTTTTGCATTGACACGATAAAGTCATAAAGAACTTGATGATGAACTAACTTCTTTATTAAATTAATGTATTTATTATATATGAAAGAAGAGAAAGCACATTATTAAATTTCTTATTAATAAGAAGACATGGCAAAATATTAGCTTGCTGCCCAGCATATAAAGAAATTATAAAGTTTATTGCCAAAACATAATAAGAAAAATAACTATTAAAAATAATAATCAATTTTATTATTACTGATTAAAATCCACTTTTTGCTACTAAGGCTAATTGGGATGGGTTACCTACAGGTCAGCACCCTTTTCTAGCAAGGATGGGACTAAGGATTTTATTTAATGAGTCCATCACTAAATAAATTCCTATTGCACAGGCGGGAATGGAACTTGCCACTCTAGGTTTACCGTATGAGTTAAAGCATTTCCCTTGATTGGGTCTGCTATTATATTTGAAAAATGCTAAGTTGAGTAGCTGAAAATAGTTATCAAGACAGAAAATCTGATTCTATAGAGAGAGAGAGAGAGAGACAAGGTATTTTCATCTAAGAAATAAACGCCAATGACAAATCCAAACTATATGACTTGGGTCAGTCCCCACTTGACTTCTTGCTCAGATTTTTTTTTTTTATCGTCAAACACAATGTCAATTTCTGTATTTTGTTCCTATGGATTCCCTCTTCTTATTCCCAAAGAATAATAAGCTTCAGCTGCATATTACACTGTATCCAGAAATTCTTAGAAGAATTCTAAGAATTATTGAACGTTAGTAAATAATTTAATTTGATCATAGATTATTTTTTTATAGATTAATGCATTATGGGAATGCATTAAAGGATTTTACTCATGAATATGACACTCTTTTCTCAAAATATTTATGTTTGTGACTTGGAGTTCAAAGGCATTAGTTTCTAGAACACTCTGAAGTCTGTCAAAATTAACAAAATATTTGCGTAATCTGGTATCTATTTTTTGTAAGAAATAGCCTAAATAATAATCATAATCACAAAGTTTGTTATGAAAACATATATCAATGATTTCAACTAATATTGCTCATGTATGTAGGATGAAAAAATTGTTGGCTACGCTTCCACTGTAATAATTTATTGAAACGGCAAAGCACTTTCGATGCTGTGCATCATCGTCAGTGCCCTGTTACACACAAAATAATAGTTACAATTCCTATTAAAATGTGTTAGACACTTATAACAAAAAAGAAAATGTTATTTAGTTTTAAGAAAGATAAGTTCTTTTGTTATATGGTGTCAACATATTTTAATAGAAATTGTAACTATTATTTTGTGTGTCAACAGCACAGCATCAAAAGCGCCTTGCCGTTTTAATATATTATTATAGTGGAAGCGTGGCCAACAATTTTTTTCATCCTACATACATTAGAAGTCACTTCCACCTGCCAGAATGCCAACTCAGAATATTGTTCACATTCATCTGGTCTGCTGTATGTGAATAATTATTAAAGTTATGGAGTAACCAACAAACTGGACCACTTAAAAAAATCTGTCACGCAGAAACTGCATAAACTAAGCAGATTTCCCACGTGTGCCACGTATTTGCATTTACCTCGAATAGCAACAGTTCAATGAGAAGACTATTTGGTATTTAGGCTTCAAATAATGTTCTTCATAATATAACACCTTACTGTCATATGACATATGTAGGAGTGGTGGTTTACTGAAGACTAAAAAATGCAATGGTTTACTGAAAACTAAAAAATGCAAATATCTCCGATAATAATCAAGATAGAGCAAAAACGCACATAACAACATTTATTGAGCATTAAATTCCCCTCTAAACCCCCTCTTCCTCCCACTGGTCCGATTTCAGCCATTAATGAACTTGATCTTTCTTTTTACATAAAACGAATAAACAAAAATTGCAACCAATAGAGCGTTAACAGACAAATATATATATATATATATATATATATATATATATATATATATATATATATAGTTTTGAAAGGATCTCATTTTTGTTATCTCCAAGGTAGGATCGATGGACATTTGAAGAAATTTTTCGAAAATGCATCATGAGTACGACCTCAATAGCCGATTCCCCTTAAGGGAAATCTACTAAAACAGGACATAACAAAATGCGAAACCAACTTGGTACATCACTGGCATTTATAGAAACTGGCAATGCTAAATATATTAGAAATCATCACCAAATATTAACATATAATTACTATAACATATTTTGAAATTGCTTTACAAGAATGGAGGCATTTCCCCAGTCCCTATGATAAGGTTTTAGCAGATTTCCCATAATGGAAATCTGCTGCTGAGTTCGTACTCACGACGCAATTTTCGAAATTTTGCTTCAAATGTCCATCGATCCTACCCAGTAGATGATGAAAATGAGGTCCCTTCAAAACTGCATATATCTATATATTTGTCTGTTACCACTCTAGCATCGCAATTTTTGTTTGATCATTGCCAAACTCGATATTTAGTCGTTTCATGTAAAAAGAAAGATCAAGTTCGCTAGCAGCTGAAATCGGACCAAGGAGAGGGAAGTTCAGAGAAAGAGAAATTCGAATATTCGAAAAAGTGTATAGAGTGAATCTTATTGAAAATTTAATTTACTATAATTATTAGCATATACATTTATTCTCTATCTTGAATATTAACCAAGATATTTGCATTTTTCAATTTTCAGCCTTCATTAAACCCCCCTTCTACTCGTGTTATATAAATAATACTCTGTTATATAATAAACCACATTATTCGAAGCTTAAATACCAAATATTGTTTTCAAGAGACCTTTATTATACGAGATATATGCAAATATGTTCTTGTGACCCCAATGGATGTTATCTTCCAATAGAAACTTTATTACTAATATACTATGGCTATTTCCATAGTCGGTTAACTTATGGCTTCATTCATCGGGGTAGTTTAATATTTAAATTGCAGACGAGAGCATTACTGAATATAAACTGAACTCCTATCAGTCACTCTTTAATGTATCATAAATAATGTATTTTCCTTCAATATATATCTACCAAGCAATACTGTATGTTTGTGAAATAAAATGTGAA
>CM032229.1:193285000-193452500 GCA_019009955.1 Riptortus pedestris | reverse complement strand
TAATAGATATTTATCTGTTTCAGACAACACTAAAGATCATATTTGTTATTGGAAAGTGAAGTATATTCCCTCAATTGTTGACACTTTAGAAAAATAAGTAATTACCCAGCTCTGCCTGACAGACTTTAGTTATTGTGTCCTCTTTTTTCAAAGGTTTTCAAGATGCACCTTGGTTTGAGATAAAGGGCACATTGCCTGTAAGAGGTGCTGTATGGTCCACCCCTGTTGGTACCAGGGGAAATTACCTTGTAAATATCATTGAGGTTGTGCTAAGGATGCCATTTAAGAAAATCATACTTAGTACATCATGAAAACAAGTCCTCTTTAAAATTTTATATATATATATATATATATATATATATATATATATATATATATATATATATATATATATATATATTAAAATTGTTCGATCGCCACCAAACTCGATATATAAGCGTTCTATGAAAATCTTAAGTTCAAGTTCGTCAATGGCTTAAATCCAAGGGGGAGGGAGGGGAGTTAAAGCAGGGGAATTTCGAAAATTAGAAATACCTTCTTTATTATAAGTCGGTTCGAAAAATTATACAGAAAGAATCTTATTGCCAATGAAATTTACTATAAGTATTGTTATGTACCCTTATTTTCCATATTTAATATTAACCAAGAAATTTGAATTTTAGCAGATTCCCCTTAAGGGAAATCAGCTATTGAGGTCCGTTCAAAATTATATATATATATATATATATATATATATATATATATATATATATATACTAGCTTAGATACCCGGCTTCGCTCGGGAATTCATTTGAGGCTGAATGGTGATGGTATATTTTTGGCAAAGCTTTACATTGCACAATATTTTGACATTTACCCGTTGCAGTGTTTAGGGTTAATACCCGTTGTTGGCATTTGTTAATAATAAAATTATTTTTTTTATGTAAAACTTCACTGTCCTGCATATTGTCATATTTCCCGTCTCCTGTGCATTATGCATAGATTTGAATTATTAAGGAGAAAATATTGATATACATTTGAATTAATTTTTTCAGGTGAGGTACCTGGTAGTTCTTATTGAAAAGAAGTGTTGAGCAAATTTCTCTAAATAACAAAATAAACAACTTTTGATATGTGCATATTGCCGAAAAACCCAATAGGAAATCATTATTATTAATTTCATGCCTCCCTTATAACCACCACTCCTGCCCGTCCCTAGAAATGTTAGAATGGCTTATTATAAGGAAGGGCGTTAGTTCTAATACACAAAATGAGTGTTTTATTTAGTTCGGTTGAGTCTTTTGTGCCAAATAAAATTGTTGTCTCCCGCTATAATTTTTAGCGTATAACGTCTTAATATTTCGGTATACGATGATAGTGTATATAAAAAAAAAAGTTTCTCTAAATAACAAAATAAACAACTTTTGTTATGTGCATATTTGCCGAAAATGCAATAGGAAGCGAAATATCACTATTATAAATTTCAGGCGTTCCTTATAACCCCCACTCCTGCCCGTCCCTAGAAATGTTAGTAAAGCATATTATAAGTAAATCGTAAGTACTAATTCACATAAACAGTTTGTTTTAATTCGGTTGAGTTTTTAGTGCCAAATAAAATTGTGGACTCCCACTTTAGTTTATAGCGTATAACTCATTTATGCTTCCGTATACGGCAAAAGTGCATATTACAAAAGTTACTCTAAATAACAAAATAAACAACTTTTGTTATGTGCATATTTGCTGAAAAAGCAATAGGAAACGAAATATCGCTATTTTTTTTAATTTCTGGTTCTCCCTTATAACCCCCACTCCTGCCCGTCCTAGAAATGTTAGTAATGGCTTATTATAAGTAAATCGTTAGTATTAATTCACACAGCGAGTTTGTTTTAGTTCGGTTGAGTCTTTTATGCCAAATAAAATTGTGGACTCCCGCTATAGTGTTTAGCGTATAACTCATTTATACTTCCGTATACGGCAAAAGTGCATATAACAAAAGTTACTCTAAATTACAAAATAAACAACTTTTGTTATGAGCATATTTGCTGAAAAAGCAATAGAAAATGAAATATCGCTATTTTTAATTTCAGGCCTCCCTTATAACCCCCACTCCTGTTCGTCTTAGAGAACATTAATATAGCCTAAAGTCTAAGTTGGGCTAGTAGTAATATACATACCCAGTTTCATAAAATTCGGTTCAGCCGTTTATGCGTGAAAAGGTAACAAACAAACAAACAAACAAACAAACAAATAAACAAACAAACAGACACCAAAGAAACAAAATGCAGTTATGGTGTCTATGACATGTGAAACGAAAAGTTATCGTGAAATTTCGCGAAAAAAATCAATGTACAGACAGAGGTTACAATTTTATATATATATAGATATATTTGACTGTTACCGCTCTAGCGGTCGGAATTATTGTTTAATCGTTACCAAACTCGATATTTAGTCGTTTTAAGTAAAAAGAAAGATCAAGTTCGTTAACGGCTGAAATCGAACTAGAGGGAGGGGGGGGGGGTTTAGAGGGAGAGAATATTGAAAATATCTCAGTTACTGTTCGTCGGGTCGAAAAAATGTATATACCAATCAATCTTATAGAACATTAAATGCACTATAAATTTTCGTATACATTTATTCCCTATTTTGAATATTAACCGAGATATTGGCATTTTTCAGTTTTCAGCCTTCGCAAACCCTCACTTCTACTCATGTTACATAAACAATACTCGGTTATGTAATAAACCACATCATTCGAAGTTTAAATACCAAATATTGTTTTCAAGTGAAATTTATTATACGAGATAAATGCAAATATGTTATGGTGACCCCCCCCCCTTCCTTAAGTTTTTGGACTACTTAAATTTGATTGATTGAGATAAAAATTATTCTGATTCATTATAAATTATAGTACTAGATATAGTAAATAGTTTTCAATCGAATTCATACGTTATATTTTGATATATCACAGTAATTGTTATTCTTTCCTGTGAGTTGTTGGCACTCCTGTTTGTTTATGTTTCCTGACAGGAGGTTTCTTATTATCTTCGTATTTATTCACTTAATATTCATGGCAGTGTTGTGTTACCAGTATGTAAACTTCACGCGGGAAATGACTTTTAGCAGATTTCCCTTAAGGGAAATCAGCTATTGAGGTCGTACTCATGACGCGAGTTTCGAAAAATATCTTCAAATGTCCATCGATCCTACCCAGGAGATGACGAAAATGAGGTCCGTTCAAAAATTTTATATATAATATATATATATATATATTATATATATATATATATATATATATATATATATATTTGTCTGTTAACGCTCTAGCGGTCGCAATTTTTGTTTGATCGTTACCAAACTCGGAATTTAATCATTTTATGTAAAAAGGAAGATCAAGTTCGTTAATGGCTGAAATCGGTCCAGTGGGAGGGGGGGGTTAGAGTGGGGATTTTCGGAAAATTCAAAATATCTCCGTTATTATGCGTCGGATCGAAAAATTGTATAGAATAAATCTTATTGCAATTACTATAAATATTGTTCTATACATTTATTCCCTATCTTGAATATTAACCGAGATATTTGCATTTTTATTAAATTTGGGCCGATAACGGATTTTTGAGTTTCCCGCCATAACCTAATTCGGCCCTTTGCCGTAAGTGTTGGGTTCTTGTACGGAGATTTCTCTATTGTATTACTTCACTTGGGAAATCTGCTTAGTTTAAGCAGCCCCTGCGTGACGGACTTTTTTGGAAATGACCCCTGCGTGACGGCCTTTTTTTTACATAGAAATAGGGATATTATGTAGTAGGATGTGATTACAAGTGGGTTATTATGCGAGCACGAGGGAAATCTGCTTAGTTTAAGCAGCCCCCCCCCCCCGTGACGGACTTTCTTTTTCATCATCTACTGCAGGGGTCTCCAAACTACGGCCCGAGGGCCACATCCGGCCCGCGGAGAGTTAGTATACTTGAAAACTCCTTTTAGAGAACATATTTTTTATAGCAAATTAAATTTAGTTTACTTAAGTATTCTAATTTTATGTTGAATAATTATTAATACGACACCTTCATTGATATGGCCATGGGCTAACTACTCATAACGTTGTTATAGGCTTATTGTTTATTTATTGAAAATTAATAATATGCAGCATTGCCGTTTTGCGGACTTTAGTCCGATTTGGAGCCTTTTTTAAACGTTGCGTATTTTTTCGGACTTTTTTTTTCATCAGTGGACTATTTCACTTTTTACCACCGGCAACAATGATAATATGGTTTTGGCCCTCGGAACTTACTGGAGTAATCAGTATGGCCCTAAGGCTGGAAAGTTTGGAGACCCCTGATCTACTGCATAGGATACATGCACATTTGAGGAAAAGTTTTGGATAAACAGGAAGATAAGTACAATAGCAGATTTCCCCCTTAGAGAAATGCGCTAAAATGATTGTTGATAAGTATTTGTTCAGATAGTTTTAATACTTGTAGCCTAGCTAGAGATAACAGCCCTTTATAGTATGCAGCCGATAATCCATTAGGTATATCTCAGATACAGAATGTGTTTACTAACTAGTCAGTACTAGTGGCGGCCCAGGTCTAGTCTAGTTGAGACCATTGACAACTAAATTTCGCCGTCTCTCTCTGCCAACTCCAACAGGTTATATTTAATTATCTTTTCTCATTTTCACATCTTGACAAAAATAAAGAAGTCCGCCTCGCAGAAGCTGCGTAAACTAAGCAGATTTCTCACGTGAAGTTTTACAATAGAGAAATCTACATACTGCTAACACTTAACACCACCGTCAATATTGAGTTAATAAATACAAACGGTAACGAAAAATCTTTCAGTCATAACCTCCGGAGAGCGTCTCAATTGTAATCAAACAGGTCTGCCAACCGCTCATAGCTGGACGGCTAGATAGAAATATTCTTCACCGAAAAGAAAAAAAAAATACACAAATATATGAGAATATAACACTAATTTTTTTTGAAAACCATTCACGATATCTAGTACTGTAATTTATAATGAATCAGAATAACTTTTATCACAATCAATCAAATTTTAATAGCCCAAGGACTTATGATGGGGGGGGGGGTTTCACCAGGACATATTTGCATGTATCTCGTATAATAAAGGCCTCTTGAAAACAATATTTGGTATTTAAATTTCGAATAATGTGGTTTATTATATAACAGAGTAGTAGCAGATTTCCCTTAAGGGAAATCAGCTATTGAGGTTGTACTCATGACGCGATTTTGAAAATTTTTCATTCAAATGCCATCGATCCTATCCAGGAGATGACAAAAATGAGGCCCGTTCAAAACTGTGTATATATATATATATATATATATATATATATATATATATATATATTTGTTTGTTACCGCTCTAGCGGTCGCAATTTTTCACTTATCGTTACCAAACTTGAAATATAATCGTTTTATACAAAAAGAAAGATCAAGCTCGTTAACGGCTGAAATCGGACCAGGGGGAGGGGGGGGTTTAGAGGGGAGGATTTAGAAAATTCGTAATATCTCCGTTATTATTCGTTGGATCGAAAAATTGTATAAAACCAATCTTATTGAAAATGTAATGTTCTATAAATGTTGTTATGTGCTTTTTTCCACTATCTTGATTATTTACTGAGATATTTGCATTTTTTAGCTTTCTATCTTCAGTAAAGCCTCCTAATCATCTCATATTTTCAATATTCTATTATGTTATGAAGCACTTTATTTTAAGCTTAAATACCAAATATTGTTCTCATTGAACTTTTACGTTTTGAGATAAATGCAAATACGTGACGTACGTGGGAAATCTGCTGAGTTAACGCAGCCCCCACGAGCAGAAGTTGGGGGTTTGCTGAGTGCTGAAAACTGAAAAATGCAAATATCTCGTTTAATATTCAAGATAAAGGATAAATGTATGTAAGAATATTTATAGTCAATTTAATTTTAAATAAGATTGATTCTATTCAATTTTCCGATCCGACGTATAGTAACGGATATATTTCGGAATTTCAAAATTCTCCCTCTCCCCCCTAAATCCCCCCCCCCTCCCAATGTTCTGATTTCAGCCGTTAACTTACTTCAGCCACAAAAACGTTATCTTACTTGATCTTTTTTACACCAAAAACGACTATATATCGAGTTAAACGATTAAACAATAATTGCGACAGCTAGAGCGTAACAGACAATATATATATATATATGTCTGTTACCGCTCTAGCTGTCGCAATTATTGTTTTATATATATATATATATATATATATATATATATATATATATACAGTTTTGAAAGGACCTCATTTTCGTCATCTGGGTAGGATCCATGGACATTTGAAGAAAAATTTCGAAAATCGCGTCATGAGTACAACCTCAATAGCTGATTTCACTTAAGGGAAATCTGCTAAAAAGGGAAGGGGAGACTTAAAATATTATTCTTTAAGTAAAATGTTTAAAACGTCCGCTGATTCTATTAAACTTTTAGAATAAAAAAACCATAAATAAAAATGGATATTTTTTAAACAAATATTTTGGATTTATTGGCCACTGGTCATTGTTTTTGATAAGTGTTTGTTGGAGTGTGTTTGGTAACTGTGTAGTCAGTGTGCAAGTATAGATGAGCTGTTCTATAGTCTGTTCTGTCGCAGGGGCATTTTTGTCATTTAGTATTTTGCGATCTGGCTGCGGCGATAAGCAGTGGAAGCTGAAATATATAAAAAATCCCACAACCAAACCACTAACAAGAATTTAGGAAGGGCCACCAACAATCGACTCAAGTCAAAATTCAAATCAAATATATATAAATTTATTCATAATAAAAATATGCTCCAATTATAAATATTAATAATTAAAATGAAAAGGCACCTTTGAAAATATAATGGGGGACACTTAATAATACTTAGTCTATATTACAATAGAAAGACTTAGCTGTGAAAGATAGAGTAGCCTAGGCAGGCAGGAACAAGCTGAAGTATTAACTCTCGCTCGTGAACCAGGGTCTCCCCTCCAGAGGATGCCGAATATGACTGATCTTAATCCGGGGTCCTTATATAGGGCTAATCCGGGAGTGAACTTTGAACTGCCGATCGAAATACGCTCAAAAGGTGCATTTAATGTGAATTAATTATCGAAATTCATCCGTATTATTACTTAGTGTACCGACGTTAAGAGCTGTGAATGTTATTATCAAAATCCATCGGCGTTATCTATGAAAATGCTAGAGCACATGGTGACTTCACTCCAAATTGGATATAATTCTTATTTAAAGGTAAAAACAATATATAGCCATTTATAATGGGCTTATGTAATGCAATGTCAATTTCATTACAAGTATGTTGAACCTATGTAAATAAGATTTAGTAATTGCATGTTCAGTGAGTACTTGTGTCTGTGGCAGTGCAGGTGTTGAGGTATTCCTCAAGATTGGGGGTGAATATTTTAAACGCTTGACTTTTTCTGTTTTATATGTATGTGTTTGTGGATAGAATAGATGAGTGATATATATTTGCAGATAGCAGAGGATGAAGGGTGCAGTAACTAGACTATTGAGAGGGACTAGCAGACTGGACGGAGAGCTGAGGGCTGGCTGTCCCAGGCCATTCAACGAGGTGCCTGGACCAATTGCACTGCCCATCATAGGATCAACGTGGAAATACTTACCACTCATAGGTCAGATGGATTTTTTAAAAAATGAAACTCAATATTTCAATAGAGTTCTAGCAATTGCCCTAAGCAGATTGCCCTTAAGGGCTCATCCAAGCACGACACAATTTGCAAAACATTTCTTCAAAACTCCACTGTTCCTACTTTAGAGACAATGGTACTGGGGTGCATTCAAATATATATATATATATATATATATATATATATATATATATATATATATATATATATACTTTGTTTTGCCTTATAAATTATTTCTAGTTTCTAGATAAATTCTAGTGTAGACAAAAAGTAACTTACTTATTATAAGTGTGTAAGTATGTGGTATGTGCGTGAAATAGGCATGAAGCGCTATGAACGATAAGGAAATATAAAAATAACAAACGCCAAACAATATTATTTTTAAGTTATTATAGTTTATTTCTTAAAATTACATATCACATATTAATTACGAAGGTAACACTAACAAACAACATCAATCTTTTAATGCTATAGCGTGAACAATATTTTTTGTTAGCCCATCTTTAGCGAGCACAAACAAACTGGATGGTTTACCCACTCGAGAGCATGCTACGTACAATTGCCCGTGTGAAAAACATGGTGTACTCAAATCTAAGCCACAAATAGACATCGTTTGGCCTTGGGATTTGTTGATTGTCATTGCAAATGCCAATCTAATCGGAAACTGAATTCTGAATATTTACCGTAACTGAAATCTGAATTTTTTGAATTGGCACATCTAATATAATTGATCAGTTATCGGGTGGGATGATAATGATTAAATTACTAAAATGGCTATAAAAAATAGGGGTTGGTGATAAAAAAGTAAAAATTTAGGGTTGTATGTATTTTTTAATGCCACATTATAAAAAAATAAAAACAAAAAATTTCGTCCAAAAATTAAAAAAAAAAGGTTAAAGGTGAACCACCCTTATCAATTAGGGGTATGAAAAATAGATAGTAGCCGATTCTCAGACCTACTGAATACGCATATAAAATTTGGTAAAAATCGGTAAAGCCGTTTCGGAGGAGTACGCTAACTAATATTGTGACATGGAAATTTTATATATTAGATATATATATATATATATATATATATATTCTATTTTTGAGGCTGCATCGCTGGGGAGTATTATCATTGTGAGTACCTCGGCTGTCATCTCCAGGTTGCTTGTTCTGCAAATTTTCGATGGAAATGCGTCCATCTTCGTCAGGCAATTAATTTAAATTGAATTTAAATTCACAACAACGAAAATTCCAACCGCTGGAACAGACAGCCGAGGTACTCACAATGATATATATATACTAGCTAAGGTATCTGGCTTTGCTCGGGAAATCATTAGAGGCTGAATATTGATGTTATTTTTATAGCAAGGCTTCAATGTGTACAATTATACTTCCTGTCTGGGCGTATTATTTTTCCATAAGGTAGTAATAACTGTAGGGGACTTATAGAATAGAAAATGAGTTCCCAATAAATCCCTCTCTACTGTTTGACACACCATAAATAATTCATATCATAATCATGGATAGATTTTATTATAATTAAATAGTATCTATAATGCACATATTTTCTGTCTGGCCCACTCCCAGCACACACAGTTTAGAAATATTTGGTTGTAAGTAGAAAGAAATTCCAATAGTGCCAACATATAACAGGAAATAAGTTAATGAATTAGTAAATAACAATTAACAGTATTAGCCTCCGTGCAACTTCCCTTTCCACTCGAGGGTTATCAACATTGCTTAAATTAATTATTCAAATCTGTAAAGAATTGGTATTGTCTAATAATCAATTTATCCAGTGGAAATAAATAACAGTGGTAACCTAAAAATAATAGAATTTATTTATTTTCAATATCCAAGGTGAGGGGGAAGGATCGTAGCCCTACATGCAACCTAATTAATACTTTACATATATATATATATATATATATATATATATATATATATATATATATATATATATATATATGATAGTTTAATGAGCCATATTGGGCAAGAAAAAATAATTCTGTCCCTTCAGTCACTTAAAATTTATTTAACTGCCGAAACATATCAAGAAGAAGAAAAATACTTTGTTAAAGAATTGGGTGTGGCTGCTGGCCGATAGTGAGTTGCTGACTACTCAGCTAAATCATTAATCATATGATATTAATAGAAATAATGAGTAAAATTAAAGTAAAAATGTTATTGAAATAAAAGTTGAGTTAAAATAAAACTAGTCTTTAAAAAAAAATACAAAACAAAAAAAAAAAAAAAAAAAATATACATATTAAAATTTAAA
Organism: Riptortus pedestris; assembly: GCA_019009955.1. Taxonomy (NCBI): domain Eukaryota; kingdom Metazoa; phylum Arthropoda; class Insecta; order Hemiptera; family Alydidae; genus Riptortus; species Riptortus pedestris. The sequence continues at coordinate 193,442,576 of CM032229.1, read as the reverse complement.
AAAAAAAAAACAATACAAATTTTAAAATTGTATATATAAATAATGATTGATTATTTCTAACTACCCCAAGATAATGAATTGAGTTAGGGGCAACCAGACTTCATCTTCCAAGCCAACTTTGTTCTAAAACTCTGCAGTATTTTTTTGGGAATATTCGTCTTGAACCAAACCATAGAGCTTCTACCTTAAATTGACCTATTTTTTCTTCATAGAACTATTGATTAAACAGAATTCTTTTCATTTATCCCTTTAATAATTGGTCTGCCCCGCTGTGTTAAATTAAATGTGTCCAAAACTATAAGAAATAATAGATTGTCAGTTTATAAATCTTACTGTACAAATAAATAGCCTAGCAGTACTACCCATCATTAATGGGTTGAGATAGAAATATAAAAATTGGATTGACCTGTGTACAAAATGTTTTCATAGTTTTCATCACATAGCACAAAATGTACTGACACATATATAGTAATTATACTGTCATTGAGTCGTTATACTTACAATGTATGAAGCGTCAATGTTTAAAAAGTTGTATCCATAAATGAAATCAAATAGATAATAATCAATTCCCAGTCAATACATAAAAATTGGATATATATACAGGGTGTTACAGACATTAATGCTCAAACTTTGAGAAATGATTCTAAGCATAATTTCAAACAAAATACTTCATATTTATTCTGTTCCGAATTCCACTTGTTTTGGAGGTATTATAGTCGTTATGATTTTTCGGATTGGAGCTATTTTTCTCCGTATAACAAGCCATAGCTTCTTTAAAATGATACCTCCAGCATAACCACATGCCGTTATAATGGAACATCTAAGGGGATTTAATGAGAAGAAGTAACCACATATTCTTTCTCTCTAAACTTTCTTCTTTAATTCCTCCACTATCTGAAGAAAAGATTTTAATTCTCAAACACACAAAAACCTGTACATTTAGTAAGCTAAAAATCTCTCCTTTTTGTTTTAAAATCCCAACAATATTCTTCATCACAAATATATTCTATGATTGAAAAAACAGATTTTATTTCAGTACTACTGAAACTGAATTATTTAAAAAAGTTTTGTTTTCTGAAATTAAATCCGTTTTTGTAATTCCGAGTATTTTTTTGAGTGAGGAAAGTAATTAGTAGTAGTCAAGAATAGTATAGTACTCATTGTAATGGAAACACACGAAGAAACATCAATATATGCAAGAAACATTTAAAACACAGTTAAACCAACCAAATTCATTTTGTTGTTCATAGTCATAAATGTTATAAATCTAAACGACTGCTACATGTCAAATTAATTGTTTAGATAAACCAACATTTTCTGAATCAAGATTTCTTTTTAACATGGACTTTGTATTACTGTGGGACATTGGGAGGGTTATCTACAGGTAACCACCCTTTCTCTGCTGGGTGGAACTAAGGATTTTATTTCATGCTTTTGTCACTAAATAAAACCGAACACATCATTCTAGGTCCTTTTTAGGCATCTCGTGAGAGAACTGCCCATTTGTCAAGAAACAGATTACACACAAAAAATATAATATAACAATTGAAAAAGAAATAGAATTAATGATTGTGGTTAAACTTAGTTCGTATTTTTTTTACTGACTTGCCTAATTAAGTACAGTATAGCCAAGAAATATAGAATGGATCTGTTTAAGTGATTGTATGTATGAGAGGTTAGATTATTGCATAGCGGGAGGCATAATTTGATATGTGCATGTGTATTAGGTAATTGGGATGTAAACAGATTGCAGCTAGCAGGTGCATTGAAGCTATCTGAGTACGGGCCAATAGTTAGAGAAGAGGTATCCAGCAGCCTGCATCTCTGCCACCTCTTCCTGCCCCACGATATAGAACAGCTCTACAAGGTCGAAGGCAGGTATCCACAGAGGAGGAGTCACCTAGCTCTCAATCACTACAGGCTGGCTAGGCCGCATATATACAATACTGGAGGTCTACTGCCTACGTAAGTAAACATTTTTTTCCTCTTTCATCTATATACATATATATATATATATATATATATATATATATATATATATATATATTAATTAGCTAAGGTACCCGGCTTTGCTGGGAAATGATTGTTTCTGTATGATGGTTTTTATTTTTGGCAATGCTTCAATGTGTACAACTACTCTTCCTGTCTGGGCGTATAGTTTTCACATGAGGGGCAGGCAAGGGACTTGTAGAATAGAAATGTTTTGAAGAATAAATGAAATAAGTTCCTAGGCAATCCCCTCTCCATTGTTCGACACTCTGTGAATAATTCAAATCATAATCATGGATACCTTTTATTAGAAGTAAATATTATTTATAATGTACATATTTCCCATCAGAAACCAATTATTGACCAATGGTGAGCTTAGTTGTATACATAACAGTAAATATGAGTAGAATGCATTTCCATCATTTCAGACAGGAAATATGTACATTATAGGTAATATTTAATTATAATAAATGACATCCATGTTTGTGATTCGAATTATTCACGGTGTGTCATAAAGAAGAGAGGGATAGACTAGCAAATTATTTTCATTTATTCTTCAAAACTAAAATTTAAAATTTCTATTATATGTCTCCTGTCTGACCCTTATGGGGAAACAATATGCCCAGACGGCAAGTGTAGTTGTACACATTCAAGTCTTGCCAAAAACAAAATAGAATCTTACCACCTCAAATGATTTCCCGAGCGAAGCTGGGTACCTTAGCTCGTATATATTCTAGCTAGGGTTCTCTGCTTCTCTCAGGAAATCATTAGAAGCAGAATTTTTTTGCAAAGGCATTTGTGTGTCCAATATTTTGACATTTCCCCATCTCCGTGCTTAGGTCATATACTTACAGATTTGGGAACTAAAGTGAACATATAGAATTTTTTAGCCGATCAGTCCATCCGCACTATTGAAAATATTGTGGACGATATTAATCATAATCATGGATTGCATTCATTCATAGTTATCAAGAACCATTGCTGAGGTAGCTTCGCTAGGGAAATATTTGGTCAGAATAATGATTGTGAATGTTATTCAATGCAAGGCTGGCTGAGTTTCTACTTTTATTGAATTTTGTAGCTTTCTGGACAATCAATGACCTATTGCTGAGTTTAGGTATAGTAAGTACTTAGTTTTTAATAAAATGAATATGTTATGTTCTGACATGTTTCAGTTATTTTTTTTCTTTCCTGTGAACCATTGGCAGACATGATCGTTTACATTTGGGAAGCTTCCAGTCTGGAGGGGAAAGATTTCTTATTACCATTTGTATTTATTCACTTAATATTTACGGTGGTGTGGTGTTAGCAGTATGTAGATTTATCTATTATTAATCTTCACGAGGGAAATCTGCTTACGCAGCCCCTGCGTGATAAGACTTCTTTTTTGTTGAGCTTCCGCCAACAAATTGTTGGTAAAGTTAACATTTTTATTGTTTTTCAAGTTTTCAACAAATGTTGCTCTACTTGCAGGAACGGGGAGGATTGGTGGAGATTGCGGAGTGCGTTCCAGAAGCATATTTCCCCATTGCAGGATATCCGCTCCTTCCTGCCAACCGCTGCAGCCATCATTTCTGAATTCATCAACACTGCACTGGCCAGCTATTCACCCCAGCAAGATTTGCTCCCCTTGTTATCAAGGCTATACTTAGAGAGTAAGTTGAAGACGCTTTATTTATTTAAGACTCCCTACAGTTCTTAATATTTCTTGTAATATAATTTTTGTTGTAAGCTTTATTTAGTGTAGATTAAAGTCTAGACTATATAATTTATTAGGATTAATAAAAGTCCGTATTGCAGGAGATGCGTAAACTATGCAGATTTCCCTCGTGAAGTTTTACAATAGAGAAATTTCACGAGATCCGAACATTTACGGAAACGGCTGAACTAGCTTTTGGCGGAAACTCACGACTAGAACCGAAATTGGCTTTCCTCGAAATTTCAAGATAACTTTTTGTTTCACATGTCATAGACACCATAACTGCAATTTGTTTCTTTGTATGTTTGTTTGTTTGTTCATTTGTTTCCTTTTCACGCAGAAACGGCTGAACCGAATTTTATGAAACTTGGTATGTATATTACTACTAACCCAACTTAGACTTTAGGCTATATTAATTTTCTCTGAGGCGAACAGGAGTGGGGTTTATAAGGGAAGCCTGAAATTAAAAATAGCAATATTTCGTTTCCTATTGGTTTTCCCGCAAATATGAACATAACAAATGTTGTTTATTTTGTTATTTAGAGTAACTTATGTCATATACACTTTCGTCGTATACCGAAGTATAAATGCGTAATTTTATTTGGCACAAAAGACTCAACTGAACTAAATAAAACTCGGTATGTGTACGGGTATTAGCATTAACGCCTTCATTACAATAAGGCCATACCAACATTTCTAGGGATGGGCAGGAGTGGGGGTTGTAAGGGAGGCATGAAATTAAAAATAGCGATATTTCGTTTCCTATTCGTTTTTCTGCAAATATGCACATGACAAAAGTAGTTTATTTTTTTATTTGAAGTAACTTTTGTCTTATAACAAAGTATAAACGAGATATCCACTAAAACTTTAGCAGGAGCCAACAATTTTTTAGTCACTAACAATTGAACCGAACTTAACAAAACTCGGTATGTCAATTAGCATTAATTCTTCCATGATTATAAGCTATATTAAAATTTTTAGGTTCAAACGGGAGGGGGGGTTACAAGGGAAGCCTAAAATGTAAATACGCGATATTTCGTTGTCTATTCGTTTTAAGGCAAACGTGCACGTAACAAAAGTTGTTTACTTTGTTATTTAGCGTAACTTTTGTTTTATACATTTTTTCGGGAACAATGTATGAAGCAAGTAATTTGCGTAGAAATATTGATATGCTCATTAATTCTTTCCAATATGAACTACCAGGTACCTCACCTGGAATAATTAATTCAAACCTATGTTAATATTTTGACCTTAATAATTCAAAGCTATGCATAATGCACAAGAGACGGGAAATTTGACAATATGGAAGACTGTGAAGTCTTTCATAAACAATTAATTTTATTATTAACAAATCCACAGCAACGACGGGTATAAACCCTAAACACTGGGATGAGTAAATGTCCAAATATTGTGCAAAGTAAAGCCTTGCCAAAAAACCGATTTCAGCCGTTAACGAACTTGATCTTTCTTTGTACATGAAACGATTAAATATCAACTTTGGTAACGAATGAACAATAACTGCGACTGTTAGAGCAGTAACGTACCGATATATATATATATATATATATATATATATATATATATATATATATATATTCAATTTGGAATGGACTTCATTTTCGTTAAGGATTGATAAATATTTGAAAAAAATGTTTCTATAATGCCATCATGAGTATAACCTCAATATCTGATTTCCCCTGAGGGTCTGCTAAAACATGGCTAGTGGTCTATGAGGCCAAGGACTTTGGGTACCTCAGCTGTTTAGCATTACAACTGTCTATCAGATTATGATTATTGATGAATGTTTGATGTTGTTACAGTAATGTGGATGTTGATGTTCGGAGAGCGATTGAGGAGCTACGATGCAGTCAACCTCTGCCCTAGCTCAGTCCCTTCGAAGCTGGTAGAAGCTGCAGAGTACATCAACCTCTCCACTCTGCAGACGGACAACACCCAAGCTATATGGACTAGGGTCAAGACACCTACCTACGCCAAGATGGAGCAATACATGCAGTACATTGAGAAGTCAGTGACGAATAACCTAGATACATTTGGCTTAGCTTATAAAATCAGAAATCGCCCATAAAAAAAAAGTCCGTGACGCAGGGGCTGCGTAAACTAAGCAGATTTCCCATGTGAAGTTTTAAAAAAGAGAAATCTGCTTACTACTAACAGTAGTAGTAACGAATCTCCAAACCAATTCGACGACGACCAAGGGACGAACAGTTACTGAACTAGCTTTCGGCGGAAAGTCCCGAATATAGCCGACTTCTACCGACCACACTTACAATACAAATGCAAATATCTCGGTTAATATTCAAGATACAGTACATATGTATAGAACAATTTTTTTTTGTAAATTTAATTTGCAATAAGATTGACTCTATACAATATTTCGATCCGACGCATAATAACGGAGATATTTCGAATTTTCCAAAATACCCCCTCTAAACCCCCCCTCTCCCTGGTCCGACTTCAGCCATTAACGAACTTGATCTGTCTTTTTACATAAATCGATTAAATTTCGAGTTTGTTAAAGATCAAACAAAAATTGCGATCGCTAGAACGTTAACAGACAAATATATATTTATTTTGACGGACCTCATTTTCGCCATTTCCTGGGTAGGATTGATGGACCTTTGAAGAAATTTTTCGAAAATCGCGTCACGAGTAGACCTCAATAGCTGATTTCCCTTAAGGGAAATTTGCTAAAACCCCGTCACGCAGGTGCTGCATAAATTAAGCAGATTTCCCACCTGAAGTTTTACAATAGATAAATCTACATACTGGTAACACAACACCGTGAATATTAAGTGAGTAAATACAAACTGTAATGAGAAATCTTTCAGCCAATTTTACCAACCTCCCGACGGGAAGCGTCTGAAATGTAAACAAACATGTCTGCCAACCTCTCAGAGCTGAACAGATGGATAGAAATATTCTTTACTAGAAAGAAAAACGATTACTGAAATATATCAGAATATAACAATTAATTTTATTGAAAACTGTTTACTATATCCAGTACTATAATTTTTAATGAATCAGAATAATTTGTATCACTCAAATTTAAGGAATCAAAGAACAACAGGAGGGGGGAGGGCAACAGAACGTATTTCCTATTTTACTAAGTAGAAGTTCAATGAAAACAATGTTTGGTATATAAGTTTTGAATAATGTGGTTTATTATATAAGATATATTAAAAGTGACTTCTTTAGCCAGTTTGTGTTGAGTGATGCTGTTGATGTTTCAGAGTATCATTCGCTGCCTTGGAGAAGGTGTACGAGAGGAGACAGACCTGTGGAGGCAAGGACCAGCCTAGATTCCTCATAGAGAAGTATATCGAGAATGCTAGTGTCGACAGGAAGGATGTCAATGGAATGGTGGTAGACCTCGTCCTCGGAGGGGTTGACACAGTATGCAGCTACCATTTAGTTATTTAGATATTCATGATATATATATTGTATATATATATATATATATATCTATATAATATATATATATATATATATATATATATAATCTTTATATATATAATTCTAGCGTACGTGTGTATGTCACTGAACTCCTCCTAGACGGATGGACCGATTTGATTGAATTTTTAAATACGCGTTCAAGTGATGGTTTAGCGCCGCAGGTCGGCCAGGCAGATGGAGCAGGAGTGGGGGTCGTGAGGGTGGCCTGAAATTAAAAATAGCCGTATTTCGTTTCATATTGGTTTTTTTTTCGGCAAATATGCACAGAATAAGAGTTGTTTATGTTGTTTATTTGGAGTAACTTTTGTCATATTCAATTTTGTCGTATATTAAAGTATAAACGAGATATACACTAAAAAAGGAAAGAGGGGCCAACAATTTTATTGGACACCAACGATTGAACAAAACTCGTATGTGAATTAGCATTAGTTTCTACCATGGTTTATAAGCTGTACTAAATTTTTTAAGTTCGAACGAGAGTGGGGGTTTACTGAAGGGCGAAAACTAAAAAACGCCGATATCTCGGTTAATATTTAAGACACTTAAAAAAGGTACATGACCAAACGTTTATATAGATCTTTTAATTTGCAAAAAGATTGGTTCTCTACAAAATTTCCATCAGACTCAAACTAACGGAGATATTTCGAATTTTCGTGAAAATCCTCCCCTCTAAATCCCCCTCCCAATGATCAGAATCCAGCCGTTGAAGAACATGATCCGTCTTTTAACGTGAAACGTTTAAATACGGAGTTTGGTAACGATCGAGCGAAAAATTGCGACCGCTAGAGCGTTAACAGGCTAATACACCTCTATCTTTATATATATAATTCTAGCGTACGTGTGTATGTCACTGAACTCCTCCTAGACGGATGGACCGATTTGATTGAATTTTTAAATACTCGTTCGGATGACGCCCCGGATGGTTTAGCGCCGCAGGTCGGCCAGGCAGATGGAGCAGGTCTCCGGCCGAAGGGCGAAGGGCGAGGTTATTGGAAATGTAATGAAATGTTAATATATTTATCTAATGTATGTCCTTATAGTTTAAGGATGCCATCTAAATAATGATGTTTTCAGCTGCGAGAGGTTTTCACTTTTCAGACATTGTTATTTATTTTCCAAATTTATTTTAATTTGATTTGAATGTTGCAATTATTTTATTTCCTTTATTTTATATTTATGTATTTGTGTTATTATTGTTGAGTGTTTTTATTATTTTCAGTTATTGGTCGACAACTGTTTGTTTTTAAGAACGTGTAGTTCACATTCTACAAGATCATCTCAGAACTAAAACGTCTTCTTTTCCTGCCCTCTTTTTTTCGTTACTTTTTGCGTAGCATGCGTTTGCGATATGTTATTTACTATTTATTTTTAGGAAAACGTGCAGATAACGAATGTTGTTTGTTGCGTTCTTAATCGAAGATTTTTTCTAAACCTAATATTAGTAAATTTAATATCCTAATCCCTGGATATATAATGCAGGACAACGTCTGCCGGGTCCGCTAGTATATATATATATCATAGTAAAAGAAAATCAAAATTTACCAACTTTTGATGGTCCTAATGGAATCAGTTACATTGATCTCACATTGACTTCTTCACTTGACAGGAATCTTCAGAATTAATTAATCAACTGGAAAATTTGTAGAATAGAAAATTTTTCTGATCATTTAACCATTAAATTCTCCTCGCCCAATATAAAATACAAAAAAAAAACTGGGATTATTATATAATACTAAAAATGCAAACTGATAAAAATTTGAAAATAATTTAAATTATGAACTTTCAAAAGAATTCAACATAAATGAAAACATTGATTTTTATTTAGCTCAAAATATAAAATTTTATACAATAGAAAATATTATAAATACATTTTTCGTAGCGATATATAAAGCTTGAAATAAATCTTTCAAAATTAAGTTTCAAATACACTTCTCTTTCTGTGACTGCTGCAGATCCGTCTTTGTCATCGTTCTTGGATCCGTCAGTATACCAAACAGAAAGGAAGTTTTTTTTTGCTAAAAACATTTTGAAGTGATTTTTGTAGAATAGTGTAGATAGTGTGTTTGATTTTTTAAACATGGTTAACGATAGATCTACAACGTACTTAATAAGCCAAAACAATTATATAAAGCATTTAGAATAATGTTAGTTGGTGGCTTCATTTTCGTATTTACATTGTTTTGTTCTTGTCAAACAGACAGCTTACACAACAGCATTCCTATTGTACAACCTTTCTCGGAACAAAAATGCTGAGGCTAAATTGCGAGAAGAAGCTCGCCGATTGCTGGGCGATGGTGAGCCAGTGATGAGCAGTGAAGTGCTCAACAATGCCAGCTATGCACGGGCTGTCCTCAAGGAGTCCTTCAGGCTGAACCCTATATCTATTGGAGTCAGCAGATATCTACAGCAGGATACTGTATTCTCAGGATATCTCATACCCAAAGGGGTAAGTAAAATGTAATAATTTACTTTAATCCATGGACTTATATAATCCTGTCGAATTAACTTTACAACGCAACTTTTTTTTTTCTTTTCTTTTGTATTTCCCCTAGATAGTAAGCCTATGTGGAGGGATTTTCTTTTCTGCACATCCCATGCATATTTGCATTGTATGTGCATTTTGTCAAAACATTTAACAATTTATATTCAATAATATGTATACAAAGATATATATATATATATATATATATATATATATAAATAACGTCGACTCTCGCTATAACGAAATTCCATGGGACTGCCATTTTTGTTCGTGTTATGTATAGTTGGTCTTAGGCATAGTTCGAGTTATAGAGGTGAACTAAATGAAAATTCGTGTTACAGAGGTAAAAAAAATGTACTGTGATTTATTCCCTACATCTTCTACAAATCTACATAATCTTAATATTTTACGAAAGCAAAGCAGTTTCATCGGCGTTAAAAATATTTTTCGAATCATAGCCTGCTAAGATATTATTCAACGAACTCTTCCACTCTTCACAAATATCCATCGTTCACAGCTGCACTCTCACCGCAAACTTTCTTAAACGTAATATTGTGCCTCCTTTAAAATTTTCAAGCCAACCGTTACTGGCCTTAAAGTTTTCATGACCCTAGAGATTTTGCAAAGTTTTCGGCCTTTTCTCTAATTATCGGAGCCCCAAGAGGAATGTTTTTTGTCTCTGCATTGCGTTATGCACTCTCCGACATCCGAAAATTCAGCTAATCTCGCTTGCATTTAATATTATTAAGTAAACAGACCCGAGACAAGACTGCAAACAGATTAAAGGCTCTTGTCCCCGGTTATGATTCACCGACAGGTTGCAACCTGAACGTCGGGTTTTTTCGTGTTAAACAAATCCATTCTGAGAACATCGTGATATAGAGGTAATGCGCTAATCAAATTCGTCTTATCTACTGAACGTCGAGTTACAGAGGTAATTTTAGTCTCTCTTCGTGTTATAGAGGTAAAATATTAAATAAATAAAGAGGTAAAATATTAAATAAAATAAAGAGGTTTTTTCCAAGGGGATTAAAAATAGTTCGTGATATCGAGGATTTCGTGTTATCGAGGTTCGTGTTAGCGAGTGTCGACTATACATACATAACATACATATTAAAAATGTGAAGAAGACCATGAAAATTTAACTTGACAAAAAAAAACAGTAAATAAGAACAATTAAGTAATGCAATTAAATAAACAATAAAAAAATTACATATTATTAATATTATATTATCATTTCCTTTCTCAGCTTTAGAATATCATAGACTATTTATTGTTTTTAATAAATTTAGGTATTTTGAAAATAAAATATCAGGACTGGTAGGCTATGGGGGAATATGAGTCTTTAGTATTTGTATGTCTTGAGTCAATCTACATTCATAAATCAGGTGGGTGAATGTCTGTTCAGTGTAAATATAGCATTTACAAGTATTTGAGTCAGTAAGTTTGAATCTGTATAAGTAAGAGTTGGTATTTCCGTGTACAGTTAGTATTTGTGTTAGATAAAATGTATGTTGGGATAGTGAGATATTGGTTTTTAAAACAGAAATATATAATTTAAGATGCAATCCTTTATCTGTTTGATTCCATCTCTGTTGCCACAAATTAATACTTTTATCTCTTAGTAAAGATTTTAGCACAGTTGGAATAATTTTATAGTAAACTAACTCTTCGCTAATTTTAGACGCACTTTTGTCGTGGATATCGACTATTTCATTCTCCATAATTCCTGCGTGTGCCTTGATCCATTTGAAGTGAATGAAACGAATGTTATAGTTTGTTTAATGCATTGACTTCCAAACTCAACTAGCAATAATCAGGTGTTCCACATACAGGTATAGCCATCTCACCATGGATCCAAATGCCTTCTTTGATTTGATGCACAAGTCCAGCTTCTGGCATTTCATAATTATCACAACCATACATGAAGATGGTCCATAATTGATTAATGAACCAACCCTTGCTAGGGTCTACATGAGATCAACCCCCCTCACCCCTTTTAACAAATTAGCCATAAGTAATAAACTATCTTTATCATTTTTGTAAGAAATAAAACTGATGATGTTATAAAATGTAAAAAATTTAAATTAGGCCACCATTGTACTAATAACCAGGCAGAAATCATTGCCGTCCTTACAAGCTCTAAAATATGTAATTGAAATGGACTTGCCACCAAATACTTACATTCTAACTACACACAGACAGTCAAATGCTTTTACACAAACTAGACAACATGACAAACCACGACGAACATATAGAACAAATACGCCATAATATAACATAATTAAAAAACAGACTGAATTTAATTCATTTCAAATACCCATTTTGGCACACGCAGGAATTATGGGCAATGAAATAGTCGATATCCACGCCAAAAGTGCCTCTAAAAGTAGTGAAGAGGTAATTTACAATAAAATTACTCCGACTGTGTTAAAATCTTTACTAAAGAGAAAAAAGTATGAATTTGTGGCAACAGAGATGGAATCATACAGATAAAGGATCACACCTAAAATTATATATACCAGTTTTAAAAACCAATATCCCACTATCCCAACATTACATTTTATATCTCACACAAATACTAACTGGGGCACGGAAATACAAACTCTTACTTATACAGATTCAAACTTACTGACTCAAATACTTGTAAATGCGACAGTTTACACTGAACAGACATTCACCCACTGATTTATGAATGTAGACTGACTCAAAACATACGAAGACAGTTGAGACTTTTATCCCGAATGGCCTATTAGTCCTGATATTTTATTTTCAAAACACATTCATTTATTAAAAGAAATATCCTACAATATCCTTAAGCTGAGGGAGGAAAAAATAATATAAAATTAATATTATGTAATTTTATTGGTTATATAATTGTACTATTTAATGTTTTTTTTTTATTTTATCAAGTTTAATTTTTATAATTTTATTTCGATTTTAATATTTATATCAATTATTATATAAAAAATTGTTAAAATTTTGACAAAATGCACATATAATGCAAATATGCATGGGATGTGCAGAAAATAAAATCCCTCCACATAGGGTTACTATGTAGAGGAAATTAAGAAAAAAAAACGAAAAAAACTATCTTAATATCTAAAGTTTTTCCCAATCATTCCTCAATCATATTTGATATATGAGAAATAAATAAGCATGGCTAATAAAGATATACTACTTCTAACAAGTCATTATATTATTTTTATTTTCATTTATAATTTCGTACCCATCTTGTTATCAGCATCTGTATGTAAGATATGTGAATTTTTAGCAGATTTCCCTTAAGGGAAATCTGCTATTGAGGTCGTACTCATGATGCGAGTTTCGAAAAATGTCTTCAAATGTCCATCGATCCTACCCAGGAGATGACGAAAATGAGTCACGTTCAAAATTATATATATATATATATATATATATATATATATATATATATATATAGATAGATAGATATATTTGTCTGTTAACGCTCTAGCGGTCGCAATTCTTGTTTGATCTTTACCAAACTCGGAATTTAATCGTTTTTATGTAACAAGGAAGATCAAGTTCGTTTAATAGCTGAAATCGGACCAGTGGAAGGGGGGGTTTAGAGGGGGGAATTATGAAAATTCAAAATATCTCCGTTATTATGCGTCGGATCGAAAAATTGTATAGAATAAATCTTATTGCAAATTAAATTTACTATAAATATTGTTCTATACATTTATTCTGTATCTTGAATATTAACCGTGATATTTGCATTTGTATTCTGAGTGTGGTCACCAATAGGCTATGTTCGAACTTTCCGGCGAGAGCTCTGGCGGCCGTTTCTATAACTATTCGTCCCTCGTGAATAGGTTTAGAGGTTAGATCAACTGTTTTTTGGGGTAGAAACTACTGGGTTATTACGCCCTAAATAATGTTTTAGGTTTAGAGGTTTCTTACTACTACAGTTATTATTAGGCAGATTTCCCTATTGTAAAACTTCACGTGGGAAATCTGCTTAGTTTACGCAGCCCCTGCGTGACGGACTCTTTCTTTATAAATGCGACAGCCATATTTTCATTAACAGAATATTATATACATTCACCAAACAAATGCAATAAAAATTCACCTTTCCCACACATAATAGTTGAATGAGCCCACAGTGGACGAATGGAATTCTGATAAGGGACATCCTCTATAAATTACTTTTTTCCATTTAGTAGTTTATTTTATTTATTTCAAATGGTTAATGTTATATGAACAAAACTATACTATATTTTCTATACTATATTTTAATGAGATATTTTAATAACTAATATTGCATGCATATATTATTGCAGACGCTGATGATGACACAGAACTTGGTAGCATGCAGGAATGCTGAGTACTTTCCCGATCCTGAGGCTATGGTGCCGGAGCGGTGGTTGAAGGGCTGCGGGGAGTATGGGCGAGTATCTCCCTTCCTAGTGCTGCCCTTCAGCCACGGCCCTAGGACCTGCATAGCACGCAGGCTGGCAGAGCACAATCTACTCACTCTCCTACTCCTGGTCAGTACTCATATCCTGAGGCTATGGTGCCGGAGCGGTGGTTGAAGGGCTGCGGGGAGTATGGGCGAGTATCTCCCTTCCTAGTGCTGCCCTTCAGCCACGGCCCTAGGACCTGCATAGCACGCAGGCTGGCTGAGCACAATCTACTCACTCTCCTACTCCTGGTCAGTACTCATATCCTGAGGCTATGGTGCCGGAGCGGTGGTTGAAGGGCTGCAGGGAGTATGGGCGAGTATCTCCCTTCCTAGTGCTGCCCTTCAGCCACGGCCCTAGGACCTGCATAGCACGCAGGCTGGCTGAGCACAATCTACTCACTCTCCTACTCCTGGTCAGTACTCATATCCTGAGGCTATGGTGCCGGAGCGGTGGTTGAAGGGCTGCGGGGAGTATGGGCGAGTATCTCCCTTCCTAGTGCTGCCCTTCAGCCACGGCCCTAGGACCTGCATAGCACGCAGGCTGGCTGAGCACAATCTACTCACTCTCCTACTCCTGGTCAGTACTCATATCCTGAGGCTATGGTGCCGGAGCGGTGGTTGAAGGGCTGCAGGGAGTATGGGCGAGTATCTCCCTTCCTAGTGCTGCCCTTCAGCCACGGCCCTAGGACCTGCATAGCACGCAGGCTGGCTGAGCACAATCTACTCACTCTCCTACTCCTGGTCAGTACTCATATCCTGAGGCTATGGTGCCGGAGCGGTGGTTGAAGGGCTGCAGGGAGTATGGGCGAGTATCTCCCTTCCTAGTGCTGCCCTTCAGCCACGGCCCTAGGACCTGCATAGCACGCAGGCTGGCTGAGCACAATCTACTCACTCTCCTACTCCTGGTCAGTACTCATATCCTGAGGCTATGGTGCCGGAGCGGTGGTTGAAGGGCTGCAGGGAGTATGGGCGAGTATCTCCCTTCCTAGTGCTGCCCTTCAGCCACGGCCCTAGGACCTGCATAGCACGCAGGCTGGCTGAGCACAATCTACTCACTCTCCTACTCCTGGTCAGTACTCATATCCTGAGGCTATGGTGCCGGAGCGGTGGTTGAAGGGCTGCAGGGAGTATGGGCGAGTATCTCCCTTCCTGGTGCTGCCCTTCAGCCACGGCCCTAGGACCTGCATAGCACGCAGGCTGGCTGAGCACAATCTACTCACTCTCCTACTCCTGGTCAGTACTCATATCCTGAGGCTATGGTGCCGGAGCGGTGGTTGAAGGGCTGCAGTAATCTATATTTTTGTAGTGACTCAACCTCATCATACTTTTTATAATCCCAGAATATCGGTCTATAACATATAACCGCTCTGAAGGTTACTTCAAATACTTTGATTCCATGGGTATATTTTTATTAGTAACAACACTCGGTTAGGTAGCATTAATTCTAAATTTGGCCGTAGTGAAATTTTCTTTGAAGCGCTGTTTCAGTGCCAATCGAGGAGTGAGTAGTATACATAAATATCTATATTCATACGTAAATATCTATTTTCACCTCTACTATTGAAACCAATAATTCCATTTTTCTTTTTTAGATAATTCCCCCCCCCCCCCAATTTCTTAAATATCATTTATTTTTGTAGATTTAGCTTCAAGTTCCATAGAACACAATATTCACTGATTTTATTAAACGGCCCTCCTCAGCCAGAAACATTTAACAATTAATTTTAAGTCCTTCGAAATAAATACCATCCCCTACAAATTCTAAAATTTCATTAATGAATTATGACAATTTACGAGGTGACAACAGGTATCCTTGTAATAAACTTTGCATTCTATCAAATTCTTGGCTTCCTTCTTAGTCTCTCCACAGTCCTGCATGTACGACTTTATAATACTTCTTATTCTGCACCCAATATATATAAAAAATTATTAATAATATTTATTTAATACACCCTTTAGTACTTCTTTTGCTATATATTGTATTAGTAGGTGCCTAAATCAATGATATATTTACTAAATCTAATTATAGATTGCTACTTACATTTCTGAAGTTCTCGTTTCTCCTTTACATTACGTTGTGACTGTGCTCACAGAGGAGGTAGTTGATATTGAGAGGTTGCCGAGGTAGATTAAGTCAGCTGACTACTAATGCATTATTTGCAAGTCAATCTTGGACTCCACGTCAACAGGTAAACGAGCACTTCAGAAATGTAGCAATCTATAATTAGATTTAGTAAATACATCATAGATGTAGGCACCTACTAATACAATATATAGCTAAATAATTATTAAGGGATTTATTAAATTAGTGTTATTACTAATTTTATAAATATTTTTTTAAAGGGATAGAAGAGGTCGCAAATAAGCCACAAAACATGTAGGGCAGTTTCAATAAAGTTTGCACCGAAAAAAAATGTTTTTTATTAGAGACCTTTCCCATAAAATTTGAAGATTTTGTAATAGTTTTTACCCAAATTTAACAATGCTAAATAATATGAAAACTGCTTAAAACGTTAATTTAAAATTATTTTTCTTTGCTAGATTGGTCATAAATATTCTGTTTCTTGGGCTGGAGCCGAGCAGCTGGGTATAGTGACACCGCTCATCTGCAAACCTGACCGCCCTGTTAATATAGCATTTAATTTAGTTTAAACCAAACTCATTTCTGTTAAATAAATTATATTAATGATGTTATTTTACTTAGTGTTTTAATCGATAAGCAATTTTTATCTAATTCATAACGTGAAATGTTATATTTTTTACTATGTATGATATGAGAGCTATTATTTTAATTGTATAAACTGTTAATGTTCATGTGTTTTTAATGGAATTTTTTACTCGTATAATAAATGAAATAAATTCATATTTCTATTTGGGCATTAATAAATAAATATTTCGTTTTTTTAGTTCCTCTTGTATCTCTAATTATGGTGGTAGTCACAAAAGTGTGGATATTTAAGGAATTCGTGTCTTGGGAAGTAAAGTTTTTTACTGATATTAGAAATTACCTACATGTTGAGGTTTGCCTTCCCTCTTTATTTATTTCAACTACTTCAATGAAATGCTTATGAATTTCTCATATTTAATTAGTATTTAAATATGGTATAACTAGAGTCAAGGGCTCGATTCCCGTGTGTGCAACTGGAATTTATTTGGTGGCAAACTGTTTATATACAATCCTTAGTCCCAATCAGGAAAGAAATGGGCGCTAACCTGTAGATGCGCGCCATGGGCCTCAGTAACAGGAAGGCGATTTTAAAGATAATATCAATAAATAATGCACAGACTTCTTCAATGCATCATAATGATGACACAACTTGAATAAGATTCTCATCTGTTGTTTATTTTTTTTTTTTCATGGTAGTTGGAATTGGGAAAGTGAAGTAATAAATAAAATTTTATTTTACATAATATTTACACAATATAAAAAATTTTCTTATTATAAATAATTGATGAATAATTTAAAACCTGTGGGTGTCTGAGCCAAAGGAGAATATCTTA
The DNA here is from genome assembly GCA_019009955.1 of Riptortus pedestris. Lineage (NCBI taxonomy): Eukaryota > Metazoa > Arthropoda > Insecta > Hemiptera > Alydidae > Riptortus > Riptortus pedestris. Next base: position 193,425,005 of record CM032229.1, on the reverse strand, counting down.
TGTGTCCTGTGGTTTGGACCTGTGCTGAGCTTTGACGTAGTCTTGCTTTTGCTGACCTTTGCCTTTTCGTATAGGTTTGTTATTAGGTTTATTTTTTGGTAGTGTAGCTTTAGGGGGAGGGGGAGGAACAAATCGCACTGATTCTCGGAATGGAGGTGATGACCCAGACCCTGCCAATGATGGGTGCTGTGGGCTGGCATTTGAAAGGTCCTGCTTGGATTGAGATGACGGAGGTTGAGCAGGTACCACTGAAAACTGTGCCTTTGATACTGGGAGCATTGACCGTGGGGGAGTTGCTGCTACTGCTTTCTGTGCTGATGAGTGTGATGGTTTTGCTGCAGGTTGTGGAGCATGCGCAAACAATTCGGCTTGTGAAGGGAATAGTGGGGGTGGAAGGAGTGCTTCAGATGGAGATGATGGCTGTGAAACCAATGTCGCAGAAGCAGCTTGTAACTGTGACGGTGGGAGATGAAGAGGCAGAGCAAGGAATTGTGGGCTGAGTGGAGGCAGTGATGGTGGCGGAGGTATTCCTGCTACTGAGCTTCCAGATGGTGAAGGTGATGAATGTGATGGTGATTCAGGCAGTCTGGGAGGAGCAGCTACGTTTCCTGATGCAGAAGCAGAATGTGGTGACCATCCCTGAGGATGCATTGCAAATTCTGAAGGTACGAATTGTGTTTTATCTACAGAAGCAGAAGGTCTTTGTGCCCGGAAAGAAAAAGCAGAAGGATGAGGTGGAGAATACCCTGTCAGAACTTGATGTAAACCTTGATCGGAATTGGGCGTGGTTCCTGAATTGTCTAGGTTATTAGCGGGTTTCGCTGTAAATGGAATTTGTGGCGTCTGAGCAATCGGAGATTGGTTTGTCATTAAATGAACTTTTTGTGATTGGGATAGAGAGGATATTAGTATAAACTCAGTATCGATGGAAAGTGGCTGATTATTGTCTGGGTGGGGTTTTGTAGCTGTTGCCACAAAGTCTTGTCTTTCAGGTTGCGCAAACTGTTGCAGGCTTTCGATATTTGGCACACCATATTCGTTATGAGGTTTCGATGATAGCGGACTAAACCCCACTTGGATTTCGGGAGGAGCGGGCACATAGGTCTCGGTTTGAGGAGGGAAAGGGACGAACTCTATTGGAGTATCAGAAGGTGGTGGCACATAGGACTCAGTTTGAGGAGGGGAAGAGGGGAATCCAGTAGAAGCTTCAGGAAGTGGGGGACCATAGGTATTGTATTGTGGAGGAGAAGAAGCGAATTCTGTTGGAGGTTCAGGAGGCGGCGGACCATAGGTATTGGTCAATGGAGGTGATGGAGCGAATTCAGTTGGAGATTCAGGAGGCGGCGGACCATAGGTATTGGTTAATGGAGGTTCAGGAGCGAATTCAGTTGGAGGTTGAGGAAGTGGCGGACCATAGGTATTGGATAAAGGAGGTTCAGGAGGCGGTAGACCATAGGTATTGGTTAAAGGAGGTTCAGGAGCGAATTCAGTTGGAGGTTCAGGAGGTGGCGGACCATAGGTATTGGTCGGAGGAGGAGACGGAACAAATTCAGTTGGAGCTTCAGGAGGTGGTAGACCATAGGTATTGGTCGGAGGAGGAGACGGAACAAATTCAGTTGGAGCTTCAGGAGGTGGTAGACCATAGGTATTGGTCGGAGGAGGAGACGGAACAAATTCAGTTGGAGCTTCAGGAGGTGGTAGACCATAGGTATTGGTCGGAGGAGGAGGCGGAACAAATTCAGTTGGAGCTTCAGGAGGTGGTAGACCATAGGTATTAGAATGCGGAGGAGAAGGGGCAAACTCCGTTGGAGGTTCAGGAGGCGGTGGGCCATAGGTATTGGTCGGAGGAGGAGGCGGAACAAATTCAGTTGGAGCTTCAGGAGGTGGTAGACCATAGGTATTAGAATGCGGAGGAGAAGGGGCAAACTCCGTTGGAGGTTCAGGAGGCGGTGGGCCATAGGTATTGGTCAAAGGTGGATAAGGAGTAAACTCTGTTGGAGCTTCAGGAGGCGGTGGACCATAGGTATTGGAAAGGAGGAGAAGGGGGAAACTCCGTTGGAGGTTCAGGAGGCGGTGGGCCATAGGTATTGGTCGGAGGAGGAGGCGGAACAAACTCTGTTGGAAGTTCAGGAGGTGGCGGACCATAGGTATTGGTCAAAGGAGGTTCAGGAGCGAACTCTGTTGGAAGTTCAGGAGACGGTGGACCATAGGTATTGGTCAAAGGTGGATAAGGAGCAAACTCTGTTGGAGATTCAGGAGATGGCGGACCATAGTTATTGGGCAGAGAAGGAGGAGGAGCGAATTCTGTTGGAAATTCAGGAGTGGGCGGACCATAGGTATTGGCCAAAGGGGGAGAAGGAGCGAACTCTTTTGGAAGTTCAGGAGTGGGCGGACCATAGGTATTGGTCAAAGGGGGAGAAGGAACGATCTCTGTTGGAAGTTCAGGAATGGGCGGAGCATAGGTATTGATCAAAGGGGGAGAAGGAGCGAACTCTGTTGGAGGTTCGGGAGGCGGTGGAACATATTTCTGGATCTGCGGTGGGAATGGAGAAAGCTCAATTGGAGTTTGGGAGACTGGAATTGCACCAGTTGAGATCGGCATTGGTGGTTGAGGAGAAGGTGCAACATATCCTGCTGACTCCTCAGCTGACGGTGGCAGTCGGGACTGGGAGCTCGCAGCGTTCCCTATTTGCCGAAACACAACGTACGGTGAAGGCAATGTCTGTGACTGAGGTTTGTTAAATTCTGATGAAGTTAGCTCAAAGACATTGGCGTGCAATCCTTGTGATGAGGCTGAGTGTACCGGGCGATCTAGATTTACTTCTGATGGAAACTGGGGTTTCAGTACTGAATTGTTGCTTAGCAGCGTATGGAATGGAATTGATAACTCTTGTGTTGGGGCTGTATTCTGCGATGGGTGTTTGGTTCGAATCCCAAGCCGTATTCCTTGAGGCAGTTCAGACTTTGTGTGGTCTATCGTTGAGAAGTCTGACGGAGATCCTGGCGAAGGAGGTACAAATCCGTCCTCAAGAATGATGCTTTGCGATATTAGTTCCTGGTTTGGAGTTGCACTTGCAGGTTTTGAGATATTCACTGCTGTAGTAGCGAACTGAGGTGCATGTTGATGTAGAGGAGGCAGCAGATGGAAGTGAGGCCCCATGGGTTGTTGGAAGTCCATTGCAGACTGTAGCAGAGGCAGGTTGCCAGCTGGTCTTGGTTTGATCCTTCTCCCGAACCCTGGGTCAGGTGCAGGGCTGCCAACATGCAGAGGTATCTTCATCAAGACTCTGCTCACCTTACCCTCCACACCACTCCCCGTCAGGAGAACATAAGCTCCTACAAACACCTAAAATCAAAGCTTAAAGCTATATTCTGCAAGAGAATCCAGGTTTTATGGAAGAATTATATTGATTTATTTATTTTAAGAAACAAAGATCAATGAATTTGATGACTGAGAATTTTTGTCATCGTTTTCATTTTGGAACATTTTATTTTTTAAATTCCTGAAGTATTCCGGCAAAAAAATGGCTACAATTTGCCGATACCTCAAGAAATATGTGTTGGATGTGATAAATCTTGTATTTTCAGATAACTTAATTTTCTTAAAGTTACATTAAGAATATTTGGTCGGAGATTTAAATAAGGAAATATTATTTTCAAATGTGTTTTCTCTTTATTTTAATAACTCCCAGCAGCCTTTTGATACAACATAGGTTCCATACTAACTAGTCCATGATGACATAATGGTTCAACCACTGCCAGCTTCTGTAGCTGTTTTCATTCAGCATTTCCCACAAAACGTCGCTTGGTCGTCGGAGGTAACGATGGAATATACAAAAAAAAAGTCCTTCACGCAGGAGCTGTCAAAACTAAGCAGATGTCCCTCGTAAAGTTTTTACAATAGAGACATTTCACGAGAGCCGAATACGAATACGGAAACCGCCGAACTAGCTATTGTTGGAAACTCATGACTAGATCCGAAGTAACCCGACCTCATCTCGTCCGTTACCCGCACACACTTAATAAAAATACAAATATCTGGGTTAATATTCAAGGTAGAGAATAAATGTCTATAGCAATATTGATAATGAATTTAATTTGCAATAGGAATTGATTGATTCTATTCAATGTTTCGATCCGTACAGTAACGGAGATACCGGGTGTACAGAAAGTTCTAAGCCTGATTTCAACTTATATATTTTTATTTTTCAATATAGTCCCCCTCAACAGCAACGCACTTATTCCACCGCTTTTTCCAACATCTGTAACCCGGTCAAAAAAAAAATTGTTGTCAAAAGCTTCCAAAACAACCTTGACAGCTGAGGTATCATAAGTACACCAGGCTTAGAACTTTCTGTACACCCCGTATTTCGAAATTCCCCCCTCTAAACCCCTCCCTCCCACTTGTCTGATTTCAGCCATTAATGAACTTAACAATCGAAGCCGGGTACCTTAGCTAGGATATTTGTATATATATATATATATATATATATATATATATATATATATATATATATATAAAATGATTTTTTTTCTCAAAATTTCACATACCATAGACATGATATCTGTATATTGTTGCTTTAGTGTCTGTCTGTTTGTTACCTTTTCACACATAAACGGCTTACCGAATTTTATGAAACTTGGTATCTATATTACTTAATGTTTATAATTTTAGCAATGCAGTGTTATTCTCAGGAATCTGAATTTGTTTCATTAGAATGAATAAATAATTTAAAAGAATGAACGCTGGGAAGGTGCACCCAGGTATTTCTGGTATTTATTAACTCTGCTCTGTTAATATATGTTATACTTTAATGAAGACACTATGTATCAATATGAATATACAGTTTATAATCGAGACTTGCAAAAGAGTATTTTCATAGTGGTTAACGTACGGTTGACCTACCTAAAACAACTGCCACCGATGGGCTTTGTTCAGCCTCAAATGAATTCCCCGGGAAGCCGGGTAACGTAGCTAGTATATATATATATATGGGGTTATTTATAGCATATTGGGAGGCTTTCTTTAAACATTTAAATGTATATATGGCCCATATGCATGACATGAATCCATATGTACTTTAAACTAGAGATATCAATACTGCTTGAAGGGCGTCGATTTTGCAAAAGGGAATAATGAAAATATTTGGGGGCTCAGGTTAGCCATGCGAGTTAAAGCGTTGACCTTTATCTCACATGGTAAACCTAGAGTGGCGAGTTCGATTCCCGCCTGGGCAAAGGAAATTATTTAGTGACGAAATTCATTAAATAACGTCCTAAAATCCCCCCCTGGCTAGAAATGGATGGTAACCTGTATATAACCCGTCCCGATTAGCCTAAGTTGCAAAACGTGGACGTTAATAAATAATAATAATAATAATGAAAATATCAGCGCCAGAAACTTGCGATAAGAACTACGCCATAAATCCTTTACCGTTTGGAGCTCGTTACCAGCAAAAGGAAAAGGCGTAGAAACGTTCAATGACTGGCAGGCCAGTAATTCGTGGACCAGAAAAAAAAACGGCTGTCTTCATCAGAATGGACAACAACGGTGAAGATGGAAGTGAACCTAGTGGCAGTTCGCTCTGTCCCAGGAAGGAACCCACTGTAGGCATAGCAGTGAGATCGAAACCCTTCCCCATGTCCTAGGTTCCTGCCAATGGGGCGAGTAGATGCGTAAATCACGCCATCATAAGGTACGGACTCAAATTAAATTAAAAAGAAAAAGAAGCACCCAGATTGGGATATATTCGAAAAGGTGACTTCAGACGGCACACCGAGAAGATATTGTAGCCATCAAGAAAAATGAAAAGAAGGGCTTAATTCTGGATCCTACTGTCCGTTTTCAGATGAACAAAAATCAAGCAGTAGAGGTGGACCAAGAGAAGACAGAAATCTACGAACCATGTTGCCTCTATTTCTCAGAAAAATACGAAATCCAATACTGGAAGGTTATAAGGCTATTGTTTGGCTCAAGAGGAGTCGTCTACCAAAAAACAGCCAAGACATTAATAAAATATGGACTGACAAAAGATGATCTGAAGGACTTGCCAACACTAATCCTAAAATCTTAGATAAGAACTGACAATTACCACTTTTATATAAAAGATAAAGATAAAATATAAGTTGCACTCTCACCACAGATAACTCCCAAATTTCCATCCTGTTTGTAAATATCATTTCTTTTAAATATTACAAATAAACTGGCATATTAGGAGGCTGGCGATGCAGGTACCCTCAGAAGCAAAGGCAGCTTACATTGTTTGTTTATATATTCAGTGAGTCCCAAGTCCCCGTGCCCTTCAAATCTCCAATTGTTGTTGCTGATACTTGGTGTTCCATAATTTTGACCCTTTTCAGTCTATATATTCAACCTTGTAACCACCTGCAGTACTTCTCCACTGATCGCTACTTTTGAATTTCCAATACCATACCTTTTATGACGGATTCTTATAGATCAGGGCTTCTTGAACTATGGGTCGCGACCCCATTTGGGGTCGCGAGAGATAAAAATACAATTTAACAGAAAATGTTTTTTAACTTGTAAAATTATTGTTATAAAGATAAAATAACAATTATCGTAGATAAATATATCATAAAATCTTCTAGTTCGGAAAGATTGTTTGTACCTGCATTTCTATTAAGAGTATTATAATAACTTGAATAACATTTACTATGAAATATGAAATTTTATTGGAAATAATAAAAAATATAAATTTATTTTTGTCAATCTGGAAAAGTAGGGTCGAAAATTTCGTTCGAAATGTTTTCCAGTGTCGACACTTTTGTAATCGAGAAAATTCATTGTAAAACTTTTATTGCAAAAACTATTGTTGATCACTTAAAAGCGCTAGAAATACAGTTCCGGGCATATTTTATATTAAATATTGATTTCCAAAAAATTTTTTGGATTCAAAAGCCGTTTTGGATTGGCTTAAGTGAGATTGATCACCTGCCACTTAAAGCTCAAGAGGAATTTGCTGAGCTTTCGAGTGACTCAAACTTAAAACTACATTTTCAAAAAAAGCCCTTGACTGAATTCTGGATCGGAACTAGACCTGAATTTCCCACAATCGCTGATATGGCGTTAAATGTACTTCTGCCATTCAACACCACATATTTATGTGAAGTTACTTTCTCAGCTTTAACACATATTAAATCCCAATATCGTTCAACGTTGAAAAATGTTGAAGAGGTCTTACGTCCAGCAGTTTCAAACCTTCCACCAAGATTTGATTTGTTATGCAATAAAAAACAGGCACATCCATCTCATTAAAGTTTTAACTTATACTTTAATTTAATACTTACCACGCAACTACTTGAATATATTCGAGAGAACCAGAATCCACTTTTATTTTTGAAACTATAATAAACACAATTTTATAATTTTTTGTGCAATTTTTAATTTTAGATTTTTGTATGTTTCAAAACGAATTCTAAACTTATATATTTTCATATGTATATGTATATTGTTGCTAATAAATAAATCATCAAAAAATATTTATTTTTCTTTTATATTTGTATGGGGTCGTCAAGAAACTCGCAATCATAAATGGGGTCATAAATTACAAAAGTTTAAGAAGCCCTGTTCTAGATAATCAAATTCTAATGCGAGTCTATATAAGTTTAACTTCCTTTAGCAGTAAAATGCCAAATACACGTTTTTGTACGTACGAAACGGTACATTTTATTGAAAAATGCTGCGACAAAATTATCTTTGAAAGAAGATTATGGGAAAAGGAATTGATTCTGAAACCAAAAAAAAAAGTATTTAAATCGAAATAATACAAAAGTATTCTTAAATGAATCCAAAAAATATTTACGACGAAAATCGACAAGATAACGAATAACGTTCTTAGAATCAATTAATTATAATTTAATTACGTACTAATTATTTGTAAAAGGAAGACATTTTTCCACCTGCATAGGTCCTTTTAAAAAAACAGAAACCAGTTTTTTCATTGCAGTTTTGTTTATTTACAAATGTTTGAAAACGCGTCCTTCTTCATTTATGCACTTCAAAAGAATCCATTTCAGCATAAGATAGCATAGACCATATTTATTTCTGCTACTGAAATTGAATTTGTCGCCAATCTCATTATGTTTTTCATGTCTCCAATATTCTGCGGCCTCATATTCTGCTCTCTGTTTTTATAAATCGTACCGCAAAATGTTATATTAAATCTTGTTAAACTATTGAAGCTCTACAATTGTTGTTCCGTGAATTTTTTCGTAACTCAAATACTAATCGAGTTCTACATAAATACTTATCGGTTTTTACATAAAAATACAGAAAATGTTGTAATATAAAATCTGCTTAGTTAACGCAGCTCCTGCGTGACCGACTTTTTTTGTCATCAGCTGTAGGATTGTTGAACATTTGTGGAAACGCTCTGTGAAATCTGCTTACCAGGTTATCTATTCTATCGGCTTAAGTTAGTATTGACTACTTACCAGCGCTACGTCCATGGAGACAGCCAGGATGCAACTAGTGTCCCTAGATCCTTTAACTAGCCTATATACGTGCCTATATATTGGCCAATCAGACCATGTTTGTCCCTTTTCCAATACTGGGCAAGCTAGCCCAGCAAGGGCACTCCTATAGGTTATATTTAGCTAGAATGGGCGAGGTGTCTGCAATGATAACAAGGCCAGGACAACATGCACCGCGCCGGGTTTCCCTTTAGCTGAATCAGCTGTTGAGGAGAGGCTCCATTTTCTACTGGCTCAATCAAACCTGAAATCAGATGATGAAAAACTCCCATATCGCAGGGGCTGTGCAAATTTAGCAAATTTTCCACGAAAACGTATCAAATGTCATATGAAAAATAAATTAAAAAAGTCCGTCACGCAGGGGATGCGATAACTCAGCATATTACCCACGTGAAGTTCTACAATATAGAAATCTTGCTCATATTGCTAACACTTAACACCACCGTGAGTAAATTCAAACGGTAATGCGAAATATTTCAGTTAATTTTAATAAGCTCCCAACGGAATCTGATTTGTGAACAAATAGGTCTGAGCTGAAGAAATAGATAGACACATTGTTGACCGGAAAGGAAAGCAATTACTGATTTATGTCTGAATATAACGTATTTATTTGATTGGAAAACTATTTACTATATCTAGCACTGCAATTTATAATGAATCAGAATAATTTATCTTTTAATAACTCAAATTTTAGTAGTCCAAGAAATAAAGAAGGGCGGGGGATCGACAGAAGGCATTTGTATATATCTCACAAAGTACAAAGTAAGACGACAACAGCGGTTAGAAGAAGCTTACTCGATAGCCGAACAGTTACGGAACTAATCCGGATACTTACGATGATAACCGGCAATAGCCGATCTTATCTCGTCCGTTATCCACACATACACTTAATAAAAATCAGATTTCTCACAGATTTCCCACGTGAAGTTATACAATAGAGAAATCTCTATACGAGAGCCGAACAGTTACGGAAGAACTAGCTTTTGGCGGGAAACTCATTCATCCGTTATTGGCCCATATCTAATAAAAATGCAAATATGTCGGTTAATATTCAAGATAGAGAATAAACGTATAAAACAATATTTATAGCAAATTTAATTTCCAATAAGATTGGTTCTATATACTTTTTCGATCCGACGTATAGTAAAGGAGATATGTAAACTTTTCGAAAATTTCCCTTAAGAAAAAATGACATACATTCAAAATTATATATGTATATATATATATATATATATATATATATATATATATATATATATATATATATATATATAGTGATGCTATTGTTCAGCGTGATGAGGTCATCAATTAAGATTTGATTGACCGCCCACTTCTTCTCTTGGGAATTTTTTTTTTTTTTTTTTTAACCAGAGAATATATTCTGAAATGATATCAGTAGTGTGCCTTGCCAGCACGTGGGAAATCAGCTTAGTTTACGCAGCCCCTGCGTGACGTAATGAATCACCTAAGCAGTGCTCATCTTATCAAGTATTATAATTAAATATCTCAAACCTGTCTTGTCAAGTAATATTTCCAAACTGTTCTTCAGCTTCCGTTTCGACCATCTTGTATTTCAGGTAATATGTACATGACAGTTATATCTTATACTAAGAACTATGGGCTTTCTGTTATGGTTTTTTTTTAAAAAAAGAAAACATTAATAGTGTTTGAAATCAATTTATTCCTGAAATATTTACAGTATAGTCAGACATTACACATAATATTCTGCTAAAATTCATTTTGAGTAGTTAAAGAATGTCACCTAATGTTAGTTTCATTCTCAACAGTAATACTGCTTCAATTTATTTCCTTGATTATATGTCTAAGGCTTATAAATATGAAAGTATGTCTAACAATATTGAAACATAAAAAATAAGTAGATATCATTTTCAAATCTTCTATTTTTTTATTACAAAAGGGTTAATGTGGTTATTCTTATTTGTTGAGAGAAATTACTTTTACATTGATTTCCTAAATCCAAGTCATACTTAAAATTCTATGCTAGGGAAATTCTATACGTTTTAATAAAATGAACATGAAATCGGAGCAAATATTTTTATAAGTGTAGTATTCAGGGAGAAAACGAATAATTTATGCCTTGTATTGTCTTTATTTATTTACTATTTTTTTTTTATGTATGAAATTATTTCTGGTTCGAAATTTCAACTCATATCTGTAATATATAAACTATTAGCAATAGTCATATTTCAATTACCTATTCTACATATTTTAGTAACAAGGCTCACCAACAAAACATTTTTTTTCTTAGAGCAGACTTTATTAAAACATTTCTCTACAAGTTCTATGGCTTATATCCAACCTCTTCATGGCCCATCCCTTTTTTACAAATAATATCGTTAATTTAAAAAAAGAAACCCCAAACGTAATTCTAAGTAACATTATAACAGTTATAAGTAGTAACTAAAATAACATATTTGTTAAATTTAATTACATTCTGTTTATTCACTTTTTCATTCGTTGATATTCGCACCGGGGAGGTACAAGAAAATAAGGTTCCCCAAACAGGTTAGGTAAGCTGACTTCAAATCGTTTATTTCGTGTGATACTTTAAAATCGATTTTTTTTCTATTTTAAGTAAAAACCCTGTAGAAATATGATTAATCTATTTCATTTTTTATTAAATTATATATTATATATCGGTGAACAATCACAAATGCCAAGTAAAAGATTGAAGAAACACATTAAAAGTATTGATAATAACGAATATAAAACAGGTTTGACATATCATTCCGTTTTTTCTTTTTTTTTCTTTTTTTAAAAAAAACACTTTCAAATTTAGAGACGTTAAAATAATTTCTAAAGAATGGAATGATATTAAAGGAAAAATTAAAGAAAAGATTCATATCATAAAAAATAAAAAAATAAACAGAAAATAAATACCTTTATCATATATTCTACACCATTTTACAGTAAAATTAAATAATGGATTTGAAAGTATGACGCGAAACAATCGATTTTAATGTTTGTCTTGAGAACAGTCAATTCAAAGTCAGCTAACACAACCTCCTTGGGGAACCTCATTTAGGTCGTTTAATCTAAGGGGTGATCACTTCATAACTGTAATTGCAGTACCTACTTAACTGTAATAAATATATTATTTTAGTTATCACTTATAAATTTTGTAGTGTAACATAGAATTATCTTTGGGGTTTACCATTATGTATAAACGTAACTATTTGTTATTATGGCTAATTGGGATTGGTTATCAGGTTACCACCCTTTTCTAGCCAGGGTGGGACTAAGGATTTCATTTAATAATTTCAAAACTAAATAAATTCCGATTGCCCAGGCGGGAATCGAACTTGCCACTCTATCTGATTAAGGCCACCGCTTTAACTCATATGACTTGGGATTTTGTAAAGGTGGCATATAGGCCACGATACAAGTAGGTAGTTATGGAATGAAGTCTTCGTCAATAAACTGTGAAAAATCTTGGAGTATCGAGTCCAGAATAAGAAAAAGTAATATTTGAGCTCTAATGTATATAATGCTCTCATAGTTTCTTCATTTTTTAAGGCAAGGGTCACCAATAAAAAGATCTTTTTCTCCGCACTTTATTCACAATTGGCCTACATGTTTCGTGTCTAAACTACCACCTCTTCAGGGGCCATTCAATTCTAAAGTGCTCGTTTCCTCTTACACACCAACCTTCCGCATTTGAGAGGTCGTTGAAACTAAAGTGCCGAAAAGTCGTTTCAAAGTATTTAAAAGGAGACGAGCATTTGAGAGCTGAACTGGTGCTGAAGTGGTGGTATTTAAGAACTAGTGAAGGTGACAGGTAAGCTAAGAATACACGAGAATATTGGGTCCAGAATAATAAGTATAGTGTTCTCGGCCGAATTGGCCAATACACGAAGGATAGTGGAGGCTACAAGTTGTTTTCAGCATTCTGTTTGAGTCCAGCAATGCCTCGGATATCTACTTATTTTTATGACAATATTGTAGAATAATAATAAATAATAGAAGAAGAATACATATTGTGTATGAGGCCCAGGGAGCGAGGCAGAAGGCGTCACTCAGGGGGCCATATGGCACCTCCCACATACAATTAGTCAATACAATCAAAATTACTCTCAATTCACACAATATAATCAACAACACATCAACAATTACTCTAAACAATTAAGTACTTATAGTATTCTCTAAAGTTATTATGTTATCAAGACTAGCTGTATTATATCGAACCTCGAAGGGTTTCTAGAACTAACTAAAGTTAAGTATCACCTGACCCGAGAGACATTTCCTCTTTGTCTGCTCCTTTTGAAAATCTACCCATTTCTCGAATCGAAAGGCGCTCATGCAACTCTTGTGTGCTTAACGTATAAAGAAGGTTCCATCAATCAAAGAATTTGAAGCTTCAATCAAATACAGAACATACTAAGGTAAAAAAAAAATTAAAATCCATAAGTTTCATTCATAAACGTTTAAAAACGTAGGAGTAACGTTATCATTCGAGAATATAATTGTGCTGAATCAATAATAAATTGTTGAAGCGCAAGCGCACTCTCAAAAACTTCTAAAAAAAATGTTGAATCGGTTTTTGGAACGATGTCACCATGGAGCTACGATTTGGAGTAGACAGTGATCCGTTGTTCTTATATTTTTTCTTCCCTTAAAGACTTCACCATTAGTGGAACATTTTGTTCATTGCGATAAATCTATAAGAGAATTTTGTTTTATTCATTAACATCCACTTTTTTCTACTATGGCTAATCGGGACGGGTTATCTACTGACTACAACCCTTTTCGAGCCAGGGTGGGACTAAGGATTTTATTCAATGAGTTGGTCATTAAATAAATTCCTATTGCTCAGGAGGGAATCGAACTGGTCACTCTAGCTTTACCGTGTGAGATTAAGGCCAATGCTTTAACTCGCATGGCTAACCCGAGCTCATTAGTATGTCAGTCGAACAATGTGGGGATACTAAAGGTATAAATAGCAAGAGTGGGTGTGTTTGATCTGATGGTCGGCTCTAACAGCTGAGGCAGAGTGATGGATCGTCCTGTCGCTATTACCTAACTCAAACACAATAGTCGGCGAGATGTATCCTGCCTCAAAGGAAATGGCCTAATCCAAATTGGGAAACAGCTCTGAAAAATATTAGGGAGATGACCATCATCACTTCTGTTTTCACTAAAAGGTTAAGCCCAATGCTTAAATGCGATGAAGTTTATGAGATAACTGTCTCAATTAAAGTTTTTAAAAAAAAAGTACAGCCCGGGATTGTCAAAGGGGTCGATATGGACTCCTTGTTTTCGAAATATTGGAGAAGAATAAAACATTGAAAATTGGGCTGTTAAAGGGTTTGGACTAAGCCAGCTGCAGGTGGAAGATATCTGCTAAGATACTAATACTATTTATTAGGATATTGAACTTCCATCAATATTTGAATAATGTTTAACTTAAACTGCTCCCTTAGTAACATCCCCGACAGAAATAATACTTAGATACTTTGAACTAAAATGTAAATAATTACTTCAGATTTGGGATGGCTGGTGGAGGTCCACCGTCATCGTTAGGATGAGAAGGTCAAAAAAGTGGAAGGAAGTTAAGGTGTAAAGAAAAACAACTTCTTTCTACTAAGTCATCGGAGGTACGACAAACTTCTTGAAAGAAGACCACGAAGCTAATTTTGTTGAGTTCGCGGTGCTTGACTAAGGGAGGAAAAATGAATTTGGTGGAACAGATCTGGATGAGGATGGACATGTTGGAGGACAATAATATTAATATACGAGGTGAGGGTGGCGTGCTCAAGCATGTTCCGTCCTCTGCAGTAGCTGCCCTCCCCCGTGTAGGCTCTCAGTCCGAATAGGGACCAACTCTAAGTTAGTATTTCCTCTCCATCTCCTTTTCATTATATTTTGGTTAATTTAATAGTTATTAATGATGTTTTAGTTTGATTTAGCTCTCAATTATTATGTATGTGTGTATATATATATATATATATATATATATATATATATATATATATATATATATACTTGTTTTTAACTTTTAATACCTTGGCATAACCTTTTACTTGACTTCTATTATTATTTTATGTTACATGCGTTTATATATATGTATATATATATATATATATATATATATATATATATATATATATATATATTGTTTTTGTTTTGTGAAACAGTACTGAAGATGGAGGGCTTAAAGAATTATTAAGTGTGGAGTGGGTTTGACCTTATCTATATATATATAAAATTGTAACCTCTGTCTGTACATTGATTTTTTTCGCGAAATTTCACGATAACTTTTCGTTTCACATGTCATAGACACCATAACTGCATTTTGTTTCTTTCGTGTCTGTTTGTTTGTTTGTTTGTTTATTTGTTTGTTTGTTTATTTGTTTGTTTGTTTGTTTGTTACCTTTTCACGCATAAACGGCTGAACCGAATTTTATGAAACTTGGTATGTATATTACTACTAGCCCAACTTAGACTTTAGGCTATGTTAATATTCTCTAAGACGAACAGGAGTGGGGGTTATAAGGGGGACCTGAAATTAAAAATAGCGATATTTCGTTTCCTATTGATTTTTCAGCAAATATGAACATAACAAAAGTTGTTTATTTTGTTATTTAAAGTAACTTTTGTTATATACACTTTTGTCGTATACCAAAGTATAAATGAGTTATACGATAAAAATTATAGCGGGAGTCAATAATTTTATTTGGCACAAAAGAATAAACCGAACTAAACCAAACTCGGCATGTGTATTAGCAGTGAGGCCTTCATTATAATAAGCCATACCAACATTTCTATGGACGGGCAGGAGTGGGGGTTATAAGGGAAGCCTGAAATTAAAAATAGCGATATTTCGTTTCATATTGGTTTTTCCGCAAATATAAACATAACAAAAGTTGTTTATTTTGTTATTATAAGTATAAATGAGTTATACGTTAAAACTTTAGCGGGCACTAACGGCTGAACCGAACTTAACAAAACTGGGTATGTCAATTAGCATTAATTCTTCCTTGATTATATGTTATATTGAAATTTTTAGGTTCGAACGGGAGGGGGGTTAAAAGGGAGGCCTGAAATAAAAATTCACCATATTTACATGTATAAGAGACGGGAAATATAAAAATATCGAAGATGCACAGGAGATGGGACATTTGAAAATATGGAGGACAGTGAAGTCTTACATAAAAAATTAATTTTATTATTAACAAATCCACAGCGACGGGTATTAACCCTAAACACTGGGACGGGTAAATGTCAAAATATTGTGCAAAGTAAAGCCTTGCCAAAAAAATACCATCACCATTCAGCCTCAAATGAATTCCCGGGCGAAGCCGGGTATCTGAGCTAGTCCTTCCATATAATTACCTTAAATAAGACCGATAAGAAAGAGCTTGCTATTTACCCCCCCCCCCCCCAAAAAAAAATGCAGCTTTATTTGTTTGTCTGTGTATGTATATATATAATATGGAAATGAACGTGATTATTAATGCTTATTGTCATATGTCGGTAGTTGTTCTAGTTGAAATAGAAGGAGAGGAAGTATCTTATTTATGAGCGGCTAATGTCCTCTCAAGGTCTGCTCTTGAATCGAATTTCTGCCTCGATATTGTATTTCAATGGAGTCATAAAGCAAAGAGGTAGAGAACAAAGAGGAAATGACCTTTAACACGTCACTGGCAGCCATCTCACTCCTTAAAGCTAACACCAAAATCTACCTAATCTAAAATCAAATTCATAAATTATAATGAATGTGTGAAGGAAGGCAAAAATAGTGCGAATTAACTGTCATATATATTTAAATTAAATCTTTTGTGGTTTTGATTGATTTCAAATTGTATATCGCTAATACAAGTTGTATTTTTGGACAGCGAAATAAAAGCAGTGTAATACAATTTGCCTTCAGTCACAGCCATTCATAAAGAAAGGATAAAAAGGTTTTTCTATGGGATATCATTAATTAAATGAACATAAGTCAAATTAATCTAAATACATATTATAGAAACTACGAATAAAGTTATTCGCTGAAATTGTAAAATGCTTACATTTTACGTTTGAGGCACTGTTTTTTTTAGAGGTCTGACATATTAGGGAACCTGATAATTGAAAATCATTTAATTAATTAGCTTTTAATGTACTTTCATATTTCATTCGTGTGGATTCATATTTTAATATGTAATTTAATGTTGATAATACATATCTGAAGGGAAGAAGTAGAAGTGAGCATAGCGATATACAACAAGGTATTTTAGCTTATTCTTCAAAAATGTGATCGGAATACAACTTATTATTTCGGTTGAATTTATCGTTAAGTATCCTATAAGATTCATTATAAAACAAATTTTAAAAACTGAGGAGAGAAATATTTCGAAAAAAGATGACATTAAAAACATCTAAAACCATAAAGCTATCACTTGAATCTTTTTTTTTTTAATATATATTCGCTCGGAAATATAACCGATTTTTTTAAGAGGTGATTTTACCCTATCAAATCGTAGTTGCTCAAGAACCTAAAATTATATTCTCTTGTTATAGCTGTCGGTGGAGACCGTCGTCACTGGCTGATGATGGAGTACAGCTGGCATTGTGCTATAGATGAGATGGTACCATCTTCATTGTCTGGCAAATGTTGTAGAAATACAACTTCTGACGGTCTTCACAGATAGCTATGACAACAGTACCTTATATACTGTAGGTTCCAACCCTTTATTTGATTTAAAAAATAGTTTTCTTTTAGGGATGAACTACTCTCTCATGCTAACAAAGTTTCAGAATTTTTTAAAAATTTTCTGGGTCCCTAACTTTCCTTATGAGTTGAGCAAAGAGCAAATATATGCATGCGATATTTCATGAAGGGGCTGGGAAACGCCTCCATGATCTAATCAACCTAGTCTAGAAATTCATTAAAAGCATTCCTCAATTAGATTGAAGCCATGACCTTTTTATCCTTTCATATATTCCTAGTTGTTATTAATAAAATTACTGGTTAGCCCATAGAAATATGTACAAAGAAAGACGAGATAATCGATTAGTAATCGATTTTATCGCTGCATTTTATACACGTTATATCCATTTTGGTCCTAACATCTACATTTTTCTTCTTATCTTCCAAGTTGCTTCATCAGTATTTAACAGATTCAAAAGAGATTGGACTACGAACCCAGATGTAAATGCCACCAGATAGAAATAAGGTTGGCTTTTGGCCATGTTCTGATGCCGATGTAAAACCAAAGGTCTAGAATGCCCTAATCCGATGGCGTATATTACAGCTGAGATGCTAGGAGGTAGTAGCTAAAATGCAGCGAGGTTGTGTATTATGAGTGTGCAGCGAGGTAGGCATTTAGAACCTAGGGTCGTACGGAGTCGATCTGAATCCTACGTATCGATTGTTCTTCCTGTGTACGAACCCGCTACCAGGAGCTGTATTGTAGTATATCACTCTCCTGATGCCGAATGGGTCCACATAGCCGAAACTGCCTGCTCTCCTCTCTCCGGCCATCGTCTCCTCTTCGTGGTACTGCCGCGGCAAGTAGTACCTGAAACAGTTCATTTATAAACTAAATATATATATATATTGTGTCGATGTTTTCGAACGGTTTTATTTATATCTGGTGTTGATATTGTTTCCTGGAGTTTTGGCTCATTATAATATAGTTCAACAAACAAAAGACAATAAACTACAGACATACTAATAGATATACAAAGGCTGTGACCCTGCTCAGTGCAAACAGACCATGGAAGGTGTTCCTAATATAACCACAAATGTAATACATAATGTACGATTGTTGTTAAGTATTTCCAGTCTTGGTAAGTAGAAATAACATAAACACCATCTGTTAAATTATAGTTTAATAAGAATGTGCAATATATATAAAGTAGTACCTGTATTTTTCAGCCCTGAAGAGAAAATAAATATTCTCAAAATATTGGCATAAACTAAACATTTTTTCCACTAACATTGACCAAAACTCCAAGAAACAATAACAATATATATATATAGTTTTGAAGGGACCTAATTTTCGTCATCTCCTTGGTTGGATCTATAAAAATTTGCATTTTTTTTTTTTGAGTCACGTCATGGGTACAACTACGTCAGGATTTCCGTTAATGGAAATCTGCTAAAAAGAGAAACACAGTCGAGCTTATTCAGTTGTAAGCAGTCGTTGTCACATTGTTTTCCTTTTTGTATTCCTCATTGGTATTGATTCATGGGACAACTAAACCCAAGACAATGAAAGGTTATTTCGGGCTAAAAACTGTAAATAGTTTCCAGACTTCTTGCAAAATGGCCAACAAGATAACATGCACGTTGGAGTATTACATAATCTTTTAGCTTCTGATAATCATGCCGTGTTTGTTCGACAGTCGTACTTTTGGCATACTTCAGGGAGTCAAACGCAAGTTATGTTGTTTAGAATTGTACAGTTTGACTTATGCCAGCAATTGTATTTGAAAAAAAGTTAAGTTGAGTAGTTAAAAAGGCTAATCAAAACAGAAAATCCAATTCTACTAAAAAGGATTTTCCTTCACCCCAAGGGATTTCCCTCCGCGAAATAGATCCCTATGACAAAGCTCCAACTTATGATAGACAGATATTGCTGTATATTTTGATATGATAGTGGACTTGTTTACCTGAAACCATTTTGGGTAGTTGCAACACCGTCGTAAGGCTCGTTGTAGAGGGCAGGCTCGGAGTAAGGCTGTTGGTGCTGGTTGGTGTATGGTTGCTGAGGCTGAGGCGTGTAGCTCTGCTGCTGGGGCTGGCTGTAGCTCTGCTGCGATGCTCCTTGCTGCTCTGCATACACCTGCTGAGCAGGTCCTTGCTGCTGCGATGCTCCTTGCTGCTCAGCATAGACCTGCTGAGCCGCTGGCTGCTGCTGTGCTACAGCATAGATCTGCTGCTGGCTGGAGTAAGGCCTCTGATCGAGAGAGTTAGGGTTGTAGTAAGGCCTGTATGTAGTAGGCCTGATGTAGTCAGTGAGAGGCGAAGGGGTAGAGCTAGGTATCCCGTTGGGTACTATCTCTACAGTCGGTAGTCCAGCATCTTCCCGCTGCTTCTCCCTGAGATAGTCGCTCAATGTGATCGGAGGCTTAGCTGTAGTTGTAGTTGTAGTCTGAGCTATAGAGTTCTCGACCGGACCAACTCGGACCATCTTAGTCCTCACGATCCTGCAACATAACCATCATATCAACCAAACTCAACTTCCTCTCAGAGGAACCTAGAGAGCGTTCCAGACAAACCTGTCATAAGAGAATTTATGCCTACAGTTCTAATTGTTCTCATCTAAATATAGTCCATCAATTATATTAGTCTATCTCTGGACAATCCACTTCTAAGATCAGATCATCATGCTAATAGTCACTTTGTAGGTTGCTTAAAATGGATTTACTTTGCGTCATTAATTATTTATAGTTGGTGAAATAATTTGTATATCTTTATTCTATGCTGCACCAAGGATTAAAATATAAGAATGAACTTAAAATTTACAAGAGCATTAACAGGCAAGTATATCTCAATGGGCCACATTTTCGTCATCTCCTAGTTAGGATTGATGGACATTTGAGGACATTTTTTGTCATGAGTACGATCCTTAAGGAAAATCTCGTAAAAGTGGACATCAGTCTTCTTCTCAATATCCATTGATGGCTATATTACCTTGATTCAATTTTTTTTAGCTGATATCACTTAAGGAATTGTTGTTCTATGTATTTTTGCGTAACCCAAGTATTAAGCGAGTTATTTTTACTTTCTTGTTTTCAGCCTTCAGCCCCCCCCCCCCGTGCCCGCTGCCTTCTAGTCATAGGTTATTTTCCATAGAAGTAGGTAATATCTGTTGATATGAGATCACTAATGTGTTATATCAATACTTGGGAAGTCTGCTTAGAGTACGCAACTCCTGCGTGATGGTCTTTATTTAGTATAAATGTGTTGTATATTACCTGTATCCTTTATCGTCGGCGATATAGTCCCTCAGCCTGAGGAAGCCATCTGCATCGACCCATCCATAGGTACCCACGACACTGCCATCTTGCAGCCTCTTCTCCTTCCTGTACTGACCGCTCATCGTCTGGTATCTGCAAAACAAATATTAATAGTATTTAGTTATAAAAATAAATAATGATTATAAATACAACTACAGTAGAGCGTCGATTATCCGAAATAATATTGTCAGAGGTGGTTCGGATAATCAAAAGTTCGAATAATCAAAATTTTTATTTATTTTGTGTTTATTTATTTTCTTATAAATAATAAAGAAAAGGAAGATCTAAAATAACTTCGTAAAAAGCAAGTTTGTTTATTCATTTAAACATAGTATGTATGAGCATAGTGAAGAAACGAGTGTTATGAAATACATACATACATATGTATAAGTTGTCTAATTGAGCTACATGTTCAATACAAGTACAGTGTACACCTCACAAAGAACGGTTTGGAACTGAAAGTAAGCTATCCACAACCAGTTATATGAACGGAAAGGGTTTCACAGAATCTAATGCAATGAACAAATTAGGTAGTGTATACAGTTCTAAGTAAACCAATGCTATTCAACGTCTAATTTCATTGAACCAGATACAAATCTGTAACGAATCAGTTTCTGAGAAATAATTAATGATGGCTTCCGTTATAGACGTTCTGAGAAAAATAATTTTATTTTCGTTTAATTTTATTCAAAGTAACAATAATTATAACATAAAAATAAGTAAATTAAATGGTCAGTTTAATTAAAATTACACATTAAAAAAAAAAAAAAAAAAAAAAAATTGTTCCGATAATTGACGTTCGGATAATCGACGCTCCACTGTATAAGGTTTGTCTTCGGTGAACTGTTACTTCTAGTAGTCGTAGAATAAGCCAATATCAGTAATGACACTATGTGAGATACAAGCCAAAATTAAGTGTCATTTGAAATTCAAAAATCTAAATACTATTTTAAGACCTTAAACTGTATTATAAACACAATTCAATCTTTACATTTTCCACATAAAATCAATATTAATCAATATTAACGATGATACTGACGAATATACGTTTTGACGTCAAAGTAAACCCTCACTTCTGAGGGTGATGAAAATATTGAATAGCTCGCACTAACCATATTAATTCACTTTAAACATCAGAGAATTGTCAATCCTCTAGAGGCATTTTCATAGAACACGATACAGACTGTCGTATCTGGAAGTCACAACTTGCAAATTGAGGATTGTAGGCGCTGTGGGTGATAATTTTTGGAATACCTAGGGGTAAGGCAGACTATGATATAATAGCTCATCTCGCCGAGAAAACAAAATTGTTTACCTGGAAGAAAGGAAAAACCGTGGGTTCACTGGCTAATCGAAGCCTCGCCTGACCAGCGGAAGGCTCTACTGGCGAAGGGTGGCGTTAACTTAGATTGGGAGATATGTCGGCCTAAGGATTGAGTGAATATTTCAAGGTGCTATAGATGTCAAATGTATGGGCATGTTCAATCCCACCGCCACCAAAGGAAGTATGTAGCAACTGTGCGACGAAGGGCATAAGCGTGGGGAGTGCCCACTGGTGATTAAGCAGTGAGTTTTCCTGTCTGCAAGCGCTAAGGCAAAACACTCCATCATGACGTAAGAAGCCCAACGTGTCCAGCTTATTTGAGGGCTTATCATGCGGTGGTAAATAGTACTGACTTGGTCAATGATAGACAATCATATAAGTGTGGATACTGCAACAGGTGGTTCACAACTAAGACAGGAAGAGGAAGACATGCGAGAGTTACCCACCCCAGAAAGTGTTATCAAGATAATGTCCTGCAAACAAATTGGATAAATGGAATCCTGAGGAACTCTTGGTCGTGGCTTTTGAAGAGCGTAGAATAAGGATTATATGTTACACTCGCATGCTCATCGAAGACTGGCAGAAGTCGACTAGCAGACAACTAGGGGAGCTACTTGGAGAGTCATTGGAAACTCCATTCGCTAAAGTGGCAAATGTTAATCGACCGGTGTTCATACCCCTTGTAGAGGTTCTCAGTGGACGTCATGTTAGCGTGGACCCTGTCAACGGGCTTAGAGACTTGGCCGGCATAATTTTCCCGGAGTTGATGACGCTGATGCGCTGGGTCGGTGGATTGGGAAATCTTGTTCCAGAACAGGATTGTTCCAATGGTTGAGGAAACCTTGAGCCTTCTTTAAGGCGGGATGACTACGCTCAATAGGTTAATCCATGGCATGCGGATTACTCAAGGATCCGAAACCTCTGGAGGATGGATAAGGAAGCGGCCGTAATCCTAGGTGAGAGCCGGCCTGGAGTTGAATGCACGCCGTTGATGTATTGGAGGCCTACTGGGGGGCTCAATGTTTGTCTTAAAGCCACTGGAATTGGTGCTTCGGGATAATGATTTGGAGCTAAATCTGGAGAAGTGTGATTGGCTGGAGTTTTGCTCCTTGGAGTGACAGAGGGTCGTCAAGATGTATCCGGCGTCAGGGCAGAGGATCTTAGGATATCCTGTTCGAGCCCTTAGGGTTGATGTTACGCTCTTCCTTGGCGTTCCTTTCTCCCCTCGTGGTGCCGAGCAAATGGTAACTCGCTGGAGGACCGTTTTGTTTAATCTTTACAGGTTCCCATTGACTGGCAGCTGAAGTTACAGGCTTTGTCCACCTACGTTTTGCCCCGGTTAGTTCATGACCTGGGGCTAGGAACACCCGTACCTGTGGAGGTATAAGTATAAGGACTTCAGTACGTAAGTGGGTTCATCTCCTCGATACTCTCGTAATCCATTTATTCTTACATCTAGACGTGAAGGTTGTCTGGGAACCCATTGCTTTGGTCGTTCCATTCTTTTAGTCAGGATGATGGAAACATTTGGATTTGGATAGCAGCATCGTTTGAGGTGAGGTGTAGTTTGGGTGGTGGTTTGGTGCCTCCGGATAATATTGTAATATTGTGTGCGTGTGCGTTTCATGAATGAGTTGTATGCGAGTGTAGACTGCGAGGACATGAGTAAATGTGGTAAGGTTCCAGCTTCTACAAAATTTATTCGTTCAAGAGCTATGAAGGGCTATCTCCACCCGGGTGAGGACATCTCGTGGTAAGCCGGATAGGATTAGGATTGCCATGTGCCGATCGAGCATTGGAAACAGCTGCTCATGTTTTAGGCAACTGTATTTATACCAAGAGACTACGAGTCCGCTGGCATAATGAAGTGGTTCGCTTTGTAAGGCAGGGCTTTATAATGCGAGGATGGAGTACCTGGTACGGGAATTTATTCGTAACCTCCGCTGGATCCTTTCGACCAGACGTAGTTGTGGCCAATTGTGGCAATTATAGATATCTATGTCGTTAATGCAGCAGGACCATTGGAGGTTACACAATATTTCAGAGGAAGAATGAGAAATACGACAGACTGGAGCTGAAGAGGGCGGTTGCCCAGCTCGCCGAGGTTGAGCCAGCCATGGTCCGGGTACTCCCAGTGACCCTGTCTTACAAAGGGGTTTGATGTAAGAAGAGTGCCAACGGATTGCGGGATTTAGGCATGAGTAGTATGGTAATGCAGTGGATCAGCATCCTGGTGCTTCGTGATTCCTGGAGTGTCTGGGGCGTATTTGCAGCGAGGAATGAGCGACTGGCTGGAAGTCAATGCATTGGCTGAGGCAGGAAGAGGCAATGCACTTGACAAGCATTTCCAAGGATAAGATGTGTGCAAAGATTTGTGATGCTTTGTGCCTTTTTTTAAGGTATTATATTATTATTCTTTTTTTTTGTTTTTGGTATTAAGACTGACAGAACACGTTCTCAGGGTACTTACACCTTTATTAATGAAGTCACTATGGGACAATGTTGGGTTGAGGGAGCCCCAGATTTTATAAGGAATTGTTTGCACCTCAAAATATTTATTGTGTAGGAGAATTCTTTATTTTGTATGCAATGTATTTATTTTAGCAAATTTCGCTAAAAGGAAATCAGTTATTGAGGTCGTACACATGACGCGATTTTTTGCGTGTGGAGATCAATGCATATACATAACGCAAGTGGAAAATCTGCTTGGTTAACGCAGCCCATGCGTGACGGACCTTTTAGCAGATTTTACTCAAGGGAAATAAGCTATTGAGGTCGTACTCATAACGCGATTTTCAAAACATTTCCTGAAATGTCCATCGATCCTACCTAGTAGGGGACAAAAATGAAAAGAGTTCAAAATTATATATATATATATATATATATATATATATATATATATATATATATATACATATATATATAAAAACTTTGAAAATTTGAAACTTCTTCGTTATTCTTAGTCAGATATAACTTTTATAGAACCAATCTTGTTGTACATTTAATAACCGATACCTATTGTTATATACTTCTTTTCTCTATTTTGAATTTTAACCGAGAGATTTGTATTTTTCCGTTTTCACCCTTCAGTAAATCCTCTTCCACTTAACCCATTTAAATATTGTATTCAACAAATGGTTTCTAGAAGAGATACATACAATTACGTTGTGATGACCCACTTCCCCTCCCCCTTGTTGGTAATTGCGTTACTAAAATTTGAGTGATTGAGAAATTAATATATTATATTCAGATATATTACAGCAATTAATTTTCTTTCGGGTCAAAAATATTTCATCTGTTCAGCTCTGAGGGTTTCGTTTGTTTACGATTCTGACGCTTTCCGTTGTGGCAGTTATTGAAATGTACATTGACTGAATGGTTTCTCATTACCGTTTGTATTTATTAGCATAATATTAATGGTGGTGTTACTTTACGAGGGAAATCTGCTCAGTTTACGTGACGGACTTTATTTTAGTTCATTGATGGAATGAATATTAAGGCCGCTCCTTTCGTGTTGATCATATTGGCGATGACTAACTGATGAACTTGTACCACTGATGACGGAGCCTTTGCTGTAGTTCACTCCCACGACCCTGATCTTTAGCAGTTCACGCCATCAGCTGATACCATCATCATGTTCTCTCTAATACACCCTCTGCCAGTTCATATACTTCCGCTATATTCATCAGCTATTCACGACCGGCCCATGTTTATTTTGCCTTTCATCTTTTGTTTGGGTCTATTAGCAGATTTCCCTTCATGGAAATCAAATGTTGATGTAATCATTTAGTGGTTTTCCAAGAGTTTCCTTCTTTTTTTTTAATGTTCACCAATCATTCCTACATAAATTACTTTCGTTTATTGAAGAATTCACTGGGTGTGAGGCGACCTACACACGTTGATATCTACTGTTTCCATTGGCAGGCGTTGCTTGATTTACTCAGCTCAGCCATATCAACCTCAAATAAACATGGACTCCGAATAAGCACAACAGTAAAGATATTCATATTTTATTGTTTTTATGTTACCTTCACCTTTCGACCGGAGACTATGGGAGTCCCGCAGGGAAAGACCGGAAAGAGGGCAGTTTGAGAAGAGTCGATTTTGGAATTTCCAAATAGTGTGACAGGGTGCAGTACGGGAAATAACCTTGGTAACTGTTTATACCGTTTGCTCGCGTTGAAGCATGACACTTAAAAACAAAAAAGGAACCAATAAGAATAAGCGTTTCATTGTGCCCAAAAAAATGTATACTTTCCAGTTCGATCAACACTTGTCCGGACGGCAAACGGGGGTTATTCTAGTTCAAGATACGGAACAAACAGGGATGGATTCGAAAGTTTTTCCCCCAATCGGTGAAGCAATACTCGCCTCGGACAAATACTTAATATAAGGGGTGGTTCGGAATACAATAATTCTAAATGGCTTATCTTGCAGAGAGTTGGAGGTATTTGTAATTTGAAAATTTTTCCAAACAAAAAACGACCACGTGAAACATAATCTTAATTTCGAGAATCTACCGGGCTGCTTAAGCCACAGATTTCGGGCGTCTCATTTTCAAACTTATTGTTATGCGCCTGTAAATAATAGATTATATAATGCGAGCTAAATATTATTTTATCATTTCCTTGACCAAGTGTGATCCGTTCCCCGATCTCTACTCACTTTTATACACTTCGTAAATTATTCTTCACTACAAATCACGACATGTACTGTTAATTTCACTCCTTATTGCTCAGCACAATAACTCACGATCATTGATGTCCACAAAACACGGAACTGCACTGAAACTAACAAGCACTAAAGCTGCACTGAACGCACAGTTATTCGCTAGTACGGAAACTGAGACTCACTGACTCCTGGGTGAGCTGGCTGCCTTTATAAATCTTGACGCCAGCTCTAGAAAGCGCCTAGAAGATTCTAGACTTGTTCCCAGTCGCCAATCTTCTGCAGGGATGCCTTCATTTTCTTTGTACTTCTTAAATACTTGATTGCATTCGTAATTTTCAAGTAACTAATTTTCGCACCACTATATGTTTATTATATGAGGCAATTTTACTACTTGACTACTAGGGTCATTTAATGGTTACCTGAAGAATCGTTCAGGCCCCTCGTCGGTCTGTATGTGGTACTGGGTGTTGGGTTCTGTGTCCCATCCTCCTATCTTGCCGCTGGATGAGCAGCTGTACCAACCCTGCAACAGTACAATTATATATAATAAAAACCATATATACAAAACACACTCACAAACATAAATAAATAGATTTTTTATCAGTGTCTGTTCGCTATTCGTTGCTACCTAAAATATCTTTTATTAATATTAATGCGTAGGCTAATTATTTGTGAGAGACAATAAAATAGATTCTTAGTTACGAGTTGTATAATTAGCAGATTTCCCCTAAGGGAGAGAGGTTAACTGGCCTGTCTGATTACAAAACAGACGCTTCCTGTTGTGGCTGTTATTAAAATGTAAACTGACTAAATGATTTCTCGGTATTTGTAATTGTTCACGGAGGTATTACGTGTTACAAGTATGTAGATTTATATATTGAAAAACGTCCCATGGAAATATTCTTAGCTTAGGCAGCTAGTTAATGACGGGAACATTTCCTTTGTGCAGTAGAGACCATCTTTCGTTCTGTGTGAATCCGCCTCCCTTGACGACACTAACTGTATTATTCTCAGGTACTATTTCATCCCTGAATTATCTAGTCCATAGTTCTCTCCATTGGTGACAATTCCCTATTTCCCTTGAGGTTTTTTCATTTGTCCCTTTCCTTTCTCTCGCTCTTCAATGCCGTTTCCCTCAGACTAAATGCTTTAGAGATATGACGGATAATTTATAATATCTTTTTTGTATGTATGTACTTGTACTCGGTGGAATTTTGCTCATTTGAACTCCCCAGAGCCTATCATATTTTAGCAGATTTCCCCTTAAGGGAAATTAGGTATTGAGGTCATACTCAAGACGTTGATTAATATCCTGAATGGCTACACTAAAGACTTGAGCCTACCCCAAACGTACGAGTATAAACCAAGCGGCGTCAAGTCAGAGCTTGGGCTGGCCAATGCACAGACCCATATCTCTCGATCCATCTTCTTCCATCCCCCCCCCGTCTTAAGGTCCTGGACTACTAAAATTTGGTTGATTGAGATATCAATTATTCTGACTTATTATTAATTACAGTACTGGATATAGTAAATAGTTCTCAATAATATTAATGTTATTAAAATCAAGAAATAAAAACACAAAATAAATATCTAACAGAATTGAATATAAATAAATAGACTTAAGTCAAATACTAAAATAAAATAAAATACGGAGTGAGAGATCCATTAAGGCTAAAAAAAAAAAAATGACGATTAACAAATACCCTGTTGTATTTTATAGAGATTTTATTAATATGCTATATTCTGTTCGTAATGTTCTATAAATGTTATGTACATTATTTTCTCTATATTGAATATTAACCAAGATATTTCCATATTTCAGTTTTCGGCCATTACTAACCCCCACTCCTACTCCTGTCATATTAACAACAAACTGTTATATCATGAACCACTTGATCCGAAGCTCAAATACCAAATATGGTTTCCATTGAACATTTACTTTGTGAGATATATACAAATACGTCATGTAATGATGACAACCTCAATAAGATTTTTCGTTCATTACTCGAGAAAGTTTATTTCATCAAACCGTAATTGATATTTAACCGTTTCAGCCGAGGCTAAAGATATTTGTTAATGGTTGAAACCGGAACGGTGGTGGTTTAGAAAGGGGGTGGGTTCGAAAATACAAAAAATATCTCTGTTATTATGAGTCGCATCGTAAAATGTTTTAGAAGCAATCTTGTTAAATTATTGCTGCTCTACAAATGTTATTTTTGCATTATGACCACAACAACTCAGCGCTTTCTTGTTCTCGGCATGCAGGTGGGAAATCTGCTTAGTGACGCAGCCCCTGCGTGACGGACTTTTATTTTGTTCTGTGTAAAGCTTCCTATATTATGGCGTTCCTATATTATGATATTCCGTCAGCTAGATACAGCTGTTCATCCCTTGCTGCCTGCCCAAAACTGAACCTCCTTGAATGAATATGTAACAGGGCCGCTCCCACTCCTGAATCTCTCACAAATTCACATTATAAAACTCTTCTCAAATTCTCACAATTACAATCAATACTTTACATCTACCAGTAGACACAGGCTAAACATATTGATGGGTGCCAAATTTGTAATTGTCTTAATACTTAAATACTATAGCTTTTATCATTATCTTCCTCATAGGCTTTTAGTTTAGGGTTTAAGGAATAAAATCTATTTTAAATAAGTAATCCGTAAATTTTAATGATAGAAAATCTGAAATGGTTTATCTTGTCTAGAATGATTAGGCAAGGGAAATCAGCTATTGATGTCGTACTCACAACGCGATTTTTGATACATGTCTGCAAATGTCCGTCGTTCCAACCCAGAAGATGATAAAGTCCGCTCGAAAAAATGTATATATATATTCGCCTGTTAACTTCTATTTTTTTTTATTCTTACCAAACTATATAAAAGCATTACATGCAAAATTAAAGTTCGTTAACAGCTGAAATCGGACCATGGTGGGGGGGGGGGTGTTAAAATGAGAAAATTTCGAAAATTCAAAATATCTCGGTTTTTATAAAACGAGTCGACATTTGTAAAGAATTCTTCTTATTGCATATTAAATATACAATAAATATTATTATTTATTCCCTATCTTGAATATTAACTAATATATTTGCACTTTTTAATTTTCAGCCTTCAATAAACCTCCCAACTTTGTTATCGCACGTTAAAAATAAGCCAATATACGTATTATTGACCGTCTTAGCTCAAGCTGAAGTACCAGTTATTGTGATTGACAAATCGTCTTTAGATGAGGTGTATGCAAATACGTTCTGATGACCTTCCTCCCCCCATGATTTGTTGTTGAATTACTAAAATTAGAGGGATTGACATTAAATTATTCTGGTTCATTATAAATTGCAGCACTAGATTTAGTTAATAGTTTTCAATAAAATTAATATATTTTATTAAGACATATTTCAATATGTGATTTTCATTCCGGTTAAAAATATTTTTATCTTTTGGCAATAACAGGTTGGCTGACTTTTCCGTTGTGGAGGTTATTAAAATATAAATTGACTGTAAGATTTCTGATTATAATTTTTGTTTTGTTCACTTAATATTCATCGGTGGAGTTAAGTGTTATGTAATATACCTGTTGTAAACCATGCTTTATGCTTAGAGTACGCAGCTCCTGCGTGACGGGCTTATTTTCCCAAACCTCATCAGCACCGTTAGAATGATGTGTATTCTATATTTACCCCTTCGGGATTAAGAACCATTAGTGAATACTATCTCTATAATAAATGCTTTCTCGTTTCTCCCAACAAGGATCAGCCATCTTGCCTGTTACGTCTTGTTTCATCCTCATTCCCTGGAGATGGACAATATGAGCTGGATTCTTGTTAGGGTCAGGATGCTGGGAAACCCGGAAACGGAACCAGTGCTGCTATAACGCCGATTAGAAAATAAACAAGACATTTAAGGTTGGAGGAATGTAGCAAATAGGACTCCAGTACTAATATGGACACTACAACTCACTATGGTCATGTATCTTCTCAGTAGCAGATACTCCTTAAGGGAAATCAGCTATTGAGGTTGTACTCATAACGCGATTTTCGAAAGTTTTCTTCAAATATCCATCGATCCCTACCTACGAGATGACGAAAATGAGGTCCGTTCAAAACTGTATATATATATATATATATATATATATATATATATATATATATATATATATATATTTGTCTGTTAGCGCTCTAGAGGTCGTAATTTTTGTTTGATCGTTACCAAACTCGATTTTTAAACGTTAACGGCTGAAATCGGACCCGTGGGAGGGGAGTTTAGAGGGGGATTTTTGAAAATTCGAAATATCTCTGTTACCACACGTCGGATCAAAAAATTGTATAGAACCAATCTTAATGTAAATTACATTTTTTCATTATCTTTAATATTAACCGAGATATTTGCATTTATTAGTTTTCGGCCTTCAGTAAACCCCCACTCCGGCGCATTTCATATAAACAATGAGCAGTTATATTATGAACAACTTTATTTGAGGGCTACATACCAAATATATTTCACATTGAATGTTTACTTTTTGAGATAAATGCCATCACATGCCGCGCGTGGGAAACTACTTAGTTTACGCAGCCCCTGCGTGACCGACTTTTTTTATATTTTTTTTAGTGGAATACAGACTTGCTGCACAATGTTTCTCAGCTTTCCATATACTCAGCTGACAATAACTCAAGGAATGGCGAGTTTGTATTGTATTCACGAGGAAGTGACAATGGACCAGGTAATGTTCCTATCATCAGCTGTCCTTCCCAGCTACACAATGCACCACATTATCCGATAATATAACTTTAATAATAATCAATGTATATAATTGGTTGATTACAAAAAAGCTCTAAGGTTATAAGATGTGTGTGTATAAGACCTAGAATGTCTTCCCACTCTCCAGGATCTGCTCAGGGTCAGCCTTGTTTGTCTACTCCTACTCCAGAGCTCTCCAACTTTTTAGCAGATTAACCTTAAGGGCCCAAAAATATCCTCAAATGTCCATCGATCCTACGTAGATGTCGACAGATTTAATGCCTGTTAACGCTTTTGCGGCCGCAATTTTAGTTTGATCGTTACCAAACACTATATATAAATGTTTTTATGCCAAACTGAAGGTGGAGCTCGTGAACGGGCCAAATCGCGCCTGTGGGAGGGGCGTTTTGAGCAAGGAATTTCCAATTATCTCCATTACTTTAAGTCGGATTGAAAAAAGTCCGTCACGCAGGGGCTGCGTAAACTAAGCAGATTTCCCTCGTGAAGTTTAGTAATAGATAAATATACATACTGCTAACACAACACCGTGAATAAATACAAACGGAAATAAGAAATGTTTCATCCAATTTCAATAGCCTGCCGACAGGAAGCGTTAGGTTAGAAATGTAAACAAACGGGTCCCGCCTCACACCGGAAAGAAAAACAATTACTGAAATATATCAAAATATAACACATTATTTTATTGAGAACTATTTACTATATCTAGTACTGTAATTAATAATGAGTCAGAATAATTGTTATCTCAATCAATAAAATTTTAGTAGTCCAAAACTTTAAGATGGGGGGGGGGAGTCACCAGTACATATTTGCATGTATCTCGTATAATAAAGGTCTCTTGAATACAATTTTTGGTATTTAAACTTCCAATAATGTGATTTATTATGTATCAGAGTATTGTTTACGTAACATGAGTAGAAGTGGCGGTTTGGTGAAAACTGAAAAATGCAAATATCTCGGTTAATATTCAAGATAGAGAATAAATGTATATAACGATATTTATAGTAAATGTAATTTGTAATAAGATTGATTCTGTATAATTTTTCGATCCGACGTATAGTAACGGAGATATTTCGAAAATCCTCCCCTCTAAACCCCCCCTCCCACTTGTCCGATTTCAGCCGTTAACGAACTTGATCTTTCTTTTTACATAAAACGCTTAAATATGAAGTTTGGTAAGGATTAAACAAAAATTGCGATATATATATATATATATATATATATATATATATATATATATATATATATATATATATATACAGTTTTGAACGGACCTCATTTTCGTCTTCTACTAGGTAGGATCGATGGACATTTGAAGAAAAATGTCGAAAATTCCGTCATGAGTACAACCTCAATAGCTGATTTCCCTTAAGGGAAATCTGCTAAAAAGTCCGTCACGCAAGGGGCTGCGTAAACTAAGCAGATTTCCCACGTGAAGTTTTACAATAGAGAAATCTCCATACTGGTAACACAACACCACCGTGATTAAATACAAACGGTAATGAGAAACCTTTGAGTTAATTAAAATAAATCCTCAACTGATACGGCTTCTGAATTGTATGAATAATTTATATTTTAATAACTCAAATTTTAGTAGTCCAAGAACTAAAGAAGGGGGGGGGCGGATGAACAGAACGTATTTGCATAAATCACACAAAGTAACGAAGATAAGGTAAGGTTAGAAACGAAAGGTAAGGTTAGAAGAAGCATCCTCCTGAGCCGATCAGTTACGGAAACGGCCGACCTAATCCGAACTATACCCCACCATAGACTTCATAAAAAAAACAAATATCTCGGTTAATGTTCAAGATAGAGGATAAATGTATATAACAATAATAATGTTATATTTCATTTTCAATAAGTTTCATTCAATACAAGTTTTCGATCCGACTTATAGTAACGGAGATTTTCTCATCACAAATACAACTGCAATATCAGGAATTCCTCTTAAGGGGAATCAACTGCAAATCAAATAATCATTCTTATTCCATGTTCTGTTACGACTGGAACCTTCTTCTGCGACCGCTAGAGTGGTAACAGACACACACACACACACAGATATATATATATATATATAGATATATATATATATATATATATATATATATATATATATTCAGTTTTGACCTCATTTTCTTCATCTACTTGGTAGGATCGATGGACATTTGAGAAGAAAAATTTCGAAAATTCCGTCATGAGTACGACCTCAATAGCTGATTTCCCTTATGTGAAATCTGCTAAAATGTATGAGCTGGTGCGTTTGTAAGCTGCCTACATGCTGATGCTTCCCAGCCTGCCTACAGGATAGCCTTTGAAGAAAGTTTCAGTAGTAACAGAACATGGAATAAGAATGATTATTTAATTTGTAGTTGATTCCCCTTAGGAGGAATTCCTGATATTGCAAATTAAATGTACAATTATTATTGTTATAGACATTTATTCTCTTCTCTACATCTTGAATATTAACCGAGATATTTGCATTTTTCAGTTTTCCGCTTTCAACAAACTTCAACTTTTACTCTTGTTACATAAACAATACACTGTTATATACCTGATAAACCTCGTTATTCGAAGCTAGATATCGTTTTCCAGAGGACCTTTATTATATGAGATAGGTGCAAATATGTTCTTGTATCATCCCACCGTCTTAAATTCTTGGACTACTACAATTTGATTGACTGAGATAAAAATTATTTTGATTCATTATAAATTGCAGTATTAGATATAGTAGCATAGTTTTTAATAAATTGAATATGTTATATTCTGATATGTTTCAGTAATTGTTTTTCTTTCCTGTGAGCCGTTGGCAGACCTGTTTGTTTACAATTGAGACGCTTCCTGCCGGCAGGGGAAAGATTTCTTATTAGCGTTTGTATTTATTCACTTAAAATTCAACGTGGTGTTGTGTTAGCAGTGTGTAGGTTTATGTAATATAAATCTTCACGAGGGAAATCTGCTTAGTTTCCGCAGCCCCTGCGTGACGGACTTTATTATACCTCGTTGGATAGGTGTAGGCTGGAGAGAGAGAGGTATAAGAGGAAGATGTGCACGGATGAGCGAGTCGGGGGAGTTTGAACAGCTCAATCATGAGTTTCTAGCTGGAAGCTGCTTTCTCTATCAGCCACTCCCCTTTCCCCAGATATTATTTACATTATTATTACTTCTAGCAGCACTTACAAACTGTTTCCGCCTTCATGCTTTATTGGTTCCGCTCTTGGACTGGATCCGATAGCAAATAATATTAAAGAAAAAAAAAATCGATCCCACGGCTAAAATAAAAGGCATTGACTTTGACATAAATAATAGAGGAAACTGTTATGGATTCTTAGCAGATTTCCCTTGAGAGAGATGATCTATTGGTGTCGTACTCATGATGCGATTTTCTGTTAATTTCTTGAAATGTCCATCGATCCTACATAGCAGGAGACAAATTATGTATAAAGTCCGTCAAACAGGAGCTGTGTAATCTAAGCAGATTTCCCACGTGCTGGTATACCTGTGACCTCATCTCTCCATATATTCTCTATTTCTATGTAAGAAAAGGTCTCTTGAAAACAGTATTCCGTATTTAAACTTAGTGGTTCATCTTAAAACATTTTATTGTTAATATGACATGAGTAGGAGTGGGAGTTTAATGAAGTATCTAATAATCTCGGTTAATATTCGTTCGTTTGGTTTGATTTACGTTCACTTTATGCTACTATGGCTAATCGGGACGGGTTATCTACAGGTTACCACCCTTTTCTAGCCAGGGTGGGCCAAAGGAGTTCATTTAATGAGTCCGTCACTAAATAAATTTCTCCTGCCCAGGGCGGGAATCGAACCTCTAGGTCTACCACGCGAGAAGGTCCAACGCCTTAACTCACACGGCCAACATGAGCCCCCAGTATAGAGAAAATATTTATATAACAACATTTTTTAGGTATGATCATTTGAAGTAATATTGACTCCATATAGTTTTTCGATTCGATTCATAATAACGGGGATATTTTGAATTTTCAAAATTCCCTCTCTAACCACCCCCCCCAATAGATCCGATTTGAGCCATTATCGAACTTGAACTTACTTTAAAACTATTATATATCGAGTTCGGTAACGATCAAACAAAAAATGCGGCCGCTAGAGCGTAACAGACTCACACACACACACACACACACACACACACATATCCCTTGCATTTTAGCAGATTTCCCTTAAAGGAAGTCATTTATTGAAGTCGGAATCATGACGTGATTTTTGAAAAATTCCTCCAAATCTCCATCGATCCTACACACGATGAGCCCCTTTCAAAATTATATATATATATATATATATATATATATATATATATATATATATATATATATGTATGTATATATAAATTTACTATAAATATTGTTCTATTCATTTATTCTGTATCTTGAATATTAACTGAGATATTTGCATTTGTATTCTGCTTTTGGTCACCAGTAGGCTATGTTCGAACTTTCCGGCGAGAGCTCTGGCGGCCGTTTCTATAACTTCGCCCCTCGTGAATAGGTTTAGAGGTTAGGTTAACTGTTTTTTGGGCTAGAAACTACTGGGTTATTACGCCCTAAATAATGTTTTAGGTTTAGAGGTTTCTTACTACTACAGTTGTTATTAGGCAGATTTCCCTATTGTAAAACTTCACGTGGGAAATCTGCTTAGTTTACGCAGCCCCTGCGTGACGGACTTTTTTGTGGGGGGGAGACGATGAATCAGATAAAATGAGTGTAATTCATATTATGTTTCAGAATGATATAATGGTATCTTTCCAAACAAACAATTTTATTTTGAATAAAAATACAAATTGAAGCAAGTTCCTTCTCAATTCTAATCGAAGGCTATAGGTGATAAACTGGTTGCAATTTCTTCAGAGTAAAATCTAGTTATCCCACGACTTCCCTAAAACGAGACCAAGTGACATTGCAGATCAGCATGTCAAGGCTTCCTCGACAACTTCCCACCAACTCTTCATTCCAAATAGATGATTGTTTACGATGTTATAACGAATTCAGATCTACAGCTCCCGAATCCCCTCGACTTCCTTCAAGGTAGGATGTGGTCATTGAGGTAGCAATCATGACGCCAAGCTACCTAGGAGAAAACGGAAACATACCCACACGCAGGGGTTGGGTAAACTATTTTGGTGGAATATTTCCAACGTGAAATATTACAACAAATAAATCTACATGCCGCTAGACACAATACAATCAAGTAGGGAGAAATAAGAAAGGCAGGCTGCCGAGGGATGGCTATCTAACAGCTCTGCCCTTGAATAGTTGCAGCCTGCATACTGATACTGGCTAATAGTCTATCATTAGTCAGCTGATGCAGGCTGTAGGCTGTCGAGGGATGGCTATCTAACAGCTCTGTCCTTGAATAGTTGCAGCCTGCATACTGATACTGGCTAATAGTCTATCATTAGTCAGCTGATGCAGGCTGCAGGCTGCCGAGGGATGGCTATCTAACAGCTCTGCCCTTGAATAGTTGCAGCCTGCATACTGATACTGGCTAATAGTCTATCATTAGTCAGCTGATGCAGGCTGCAGGCTGCCGAGGGATGGCTATCTAACAACTCTGCCCTTGAATAGTTGCAGCCTGCATACTGATACTGGCTAATAGTCTATCATTAGTCAGCTGATGCAGGCTGCAGGCTGCCGAGGGATGGCTATCTAACAACTCTGCCCTTGAATAGTTGCAGCCTGCATACTGATACTGGCTAATAGTCTATCATTAGTCAGCTGATGCAGGCTGCAGGCTGCCGAGGGATGGCTATCTAACAACTCTGCCCTTGAATAGTTGCAGCCTGCATACTGATACTGGCTAATAGTCTATCATTAGTCAGCTGATGCAGGCTGCAGGCTGCCGAGGGATGGCTATCTAACAACTCTGCCCTTGAATAGTTGCAGCCTGCATACTGATACTGGCTAATAGTCTATCATTAGTCAGCTGATGCAGGCTGCAGGCTGCCGAGGGATGGCTATCTAACAACTCTGCCCTTGAATAGTTGCAGCCTGCATACTGATACTGGCTAATAGTCTATCATTAGTCAGCTGATGCAGGCTGCCGAGGGATGGCTATCTAACAACTCTGCCCTTGAATAGTTGCAGCCTGCATACTGATACTGGCTAATAGTCTATCATTAGTCAGCTGATGCAGGCTGCAGGCTGCCGAGGGATGGCTATCTAACAACTCTGCCCTTAAATAGAATTTTCTCCACTCATGCCTTTACTGGTGTGAATGGAATTTTCATCATGAATTTGCTGGATGGTCTGAAGCAGAAGGCAATGGGAAACCACTCCATGTCATTGTTACCCTCTTATTCCATTGTTCAGTCTCGTCAAAATCCTGTTTGCCGGCTCACGAGATCAATTACCAGTTGTTGTCTGGTATAGAGTTTTTAAA
This sequence comes from Riptortus pedestris, assembly GCA_019009955.1. Classification (NCBI taxonomy): domain Eukaryota; kingdom Metazoa; phylum Arthropoda; class Insecta; order Hemiptera; family Alydidae; genus Riptortus; species Riptortus pedestris. The sequence continues at coordinate 193,387,382 of CM032229.1, read as the reverse complement.
GGACCTTAATTTCGTCATCTCCTGGGTAGGTTCGACTGATATTTGAGGATCTATTGTATGGACTCAATAGATAGGAATATACAGAGGAGGAAATTCGGACATGGTTCCTACATAGCTGATAACTAGGTTGATAAGATATGTATTATGATTATGTCAGTTCAGCCTGTAGGACAGAGATGCTGTTGACATTAGAAAGGGAAGGTAAATGCTAATAATACAGCTGTGAGCGGCATTGAATAGAGGTATTTTCACGGCTGGTTGTGCTGTAGTTAATGGAGTCGGTAGCTGCTTTATCAATCTGGCTAGCCGAGATTCCAAGGAGGTATGTGAGTGCAAGTAGAGCAAAACTAGCTGCATATCCTACTGGTTGCATCACTAGCAGGCCCTTCTACCTCTCTAGGACTGCTTTGGAATGATGTAATAACCTTCTCACCTCTTCACGCTCACCAGAACACGCATTCTCTACCGATCACTAGCTGGTTCAAAGGTTGTAGTATCTATAGGACTTGCTCGGGAAGTTGACAATAGATACAACTTGTTGCATGTAGGCCGACTTATAACATAATCTGGTTCAATTCTTCATCTCGGAGGGAGTCTGATAATAATTATATACGGTTTAGACGGCTGGCCAATATCAGAAACTGCAATATAATAATAAATTTAACTGAAAATGGTATTAAAGAAGAGGTAAAAGACGGTCGTCACTGGTTGATGATGAAATACAGTTGGCATTGTGCTCTAGATGCGATGCCACCATCTTCACTGTCTGTCGAAAGTGGTAGTCCGTTAGTCAGTAGGTTTTATACGTCTGTTATTGCTATTGGACAGTTTGCCTTTAAAAGATAGGCTGTCTCCAGGTAAATGTTTTTCGTGCAGTAAGTCGTCCGTTATCCGCATTAGGTTGTTTACGTTTTAGTATGTTAGTGGCGTTTTGGTTTAGTATAGTTGCTTGGGTGTGAGTACACGTTCAATATAATGTTATGATCTTTACACAATTATATGTGTAAAGGCAAAGCTAATATTACATTATTAAATTAAAATTGGGAGCTATGTTCGTCGTCGCTTCGACTGTTGGTATTTATGTGTGTGTCCGTCTTTCGTTTGTTATTCCGTTTAAGTAGTTGCAAAGGTCTGAATATGATTTCTGAACTAGTGTTGAGCTGTTCGTTAATAATGTTCCCGTTGAATGTCCGTTGTTGCTAAATCACCGCCCCTTTTTTTGTCCGTGCAGCAGTTTCAAACTGTCGGATATATTTGTGACAGTAATCGTTAGCAAACTTAGAGTCTCGTTTGTTAAGTCAGAATGTTCGTATGTGTTCTGTGTATCGCGGTTTCAGTCTCCTCCCAGTTTGTCCAATATACGTGTTATTGCAACTGCACGTTAGTTTATATACTCCTTTCATACAGTAAATGTCTTTGTTCACAATAAAATGTGACTCTTAGTGCACATGTAATATATTTTGCGTATCTGCATGGGGTTGCTGGTCTATAGTTGACTATGTATGTCTGCGTTTGGTTTGTATATCTTGGGTTGAGCTCTCAGTGTATCTGGCTTTGGGTGCATGTTCAAGTATTTGTAGTGTTGGTTGCCTATCGTGTTGGCGCGTCGCGTACTTGTTTCTGGTTCGATATCCTTTGTCGATTGCAGGTACTACTTTTACCAGACAATGAAGATGGTACCATCTACAGCACAATAGCAACTGGTAAATCAAGTGTATTTCATCATGCCAAATTTTTAGCAGATTTAACCTAAGGGAAATCTGCTATTGAGGTTGTACTCATGAAGGAATTTTCGAGATTTTTCTTCAAATGCCCATCGATCCTACCTAGTAGATGACGAAAATGAAGTCTGTTCAAAACTGTATATCTATATATATATATATATATATATATATATATATATATATATATGCGCTCTAGCAGTCGCAATTTTTGTTTGATCGTTACCAAACTCGATACTTAGTTGTTTTATGTAAAAAGAAAGATCAAGTTCGTTAACGGCTGAAATCGGACCAGTGGGAGGGGGGGGGGCTTTAGAGGGGAGGATTTTCGAAAATTCGAAATATCTCCGTTACTATACGTCGGATCGAAAAAGATTACAGAATCAATCTTATTGCAAATTAAATTTACTATAAATATTGTTCTATAAATTTATCCTGTATCTTGAATAATAACTGAGATATTTGCATTTGTATTCTGCGTGTGCTCGGCAGCAGTCTATGTTCGGACTTTCCGCCGTGAGCTCTGGCGGTCGTTTTCGTAACTATTCGTCCCTCGTGAATAGGTTTAGAGGTTTCTTACTACTGCAGTTGTTATTAGGAAGATTTCTCTATTGTAAAACTTCACGTGGGAAATCTGCTTAGTTTACGCAGCCCCAGCGTGACGGACTTTTTTTTTGGCTGTCAGTTTTAATCGAATTGTATTATTTATATCTACTGCTTATTTGCTAGTGTGGGCATTATATCTGCCAATCAATAATGGATTTACGGTTGAAAGAAAACAAAGAGGCGTTCATAATGTCTGAAATGAAGGACGAGTTTAATTGAATCTAGTGCCATTGATTAATGAGGTCATGAAAATAAATAAAAAACTGGAATATAAATGGAAAAGCTAGTATGTGATTTGAACAGTGAGGCGACAGAGGTAGGTGGGTGTGCGTGGGTTCTCCTACCTCCTTGTTCGGCTGTGGGACTACCTCGCTGCCAAACAATGAACCTGCCCACATGTGGGCACAAAGGAGGAAAAAAACAAACACACTGCGCCATTCAAACACCATTAAAAATATAATTCTGCTTGATGCCAGTAGTCAGCTAGTAGTCTTGTTATATTCAAGACGCGACAATGGAAACATTTTCCTCAAATGCCCATTGAGTACGAAAATAGGCTCATTTATATGTTAACGCTTTAGAGGTCGCAATTTTTGTTCAATAGTTTTTTTTTAATGTAAAACTAAAGATCAAGTCGTTATTGGCTGAAATCTGATAACGAACAAAAGGTGAAACAATAAAAATTTCAAAGATCTATATTGCCAATTGAAATACATATATTTAAAATTAGTAATTTCCAATAATCAAAATCAATAAAACAGCTTCTTTTTGCAAGCATATAACAGGGAAGTTTAAACTCTATTGTATGGGGATACTGAATACTGAAGCAACTATTCGTTCGTCTAAAGTCTTCTATAGTTTATAAACGATATTAATAGATGTTCATTTCCTTTCATTTACGTCCATTCTGTGTTACTCTGGCTAATTGGGACGGGCTATCTACAGGTTACCACACCTGAAGACGGTATACTATGAATCTGCTTAACCTGATGATATCAATGAAGGGTGGAAATCGACGAAGCGGCTTATCCTGTATATAGCAGTAAAACGTTGGTATACATTGATGCGTCTTAGAAATCATTGGATGAAACGACACAAGAAAATATTCTTTCCCCAGATTTCAGTTAATGGAAAGCTGCTATTGAGATTGTCTTCATGAGGTGAGAGATAGCGCTCTTGCTACATAATCCATAATGAAAACGATGCCAACAACACTCATGGATTATGGAAGGCAATTGGAAACCATTGAACGCCATTGTGATGCTTATCGTTGTTTTGTCTGTTTGCGTCCGACTCAGGACTTGCCATTACATCTGTCATCGTTAAGCTGTGCATTTGTAGAGCTGACATCGTGACAGGATGTCGGGATGTTGTCAGTGTTATGAGATCAGGATGAAGGTACACAGCTGGAGGGGCTAGCTGTTATGTCAGGTGGAACACTCCACTGACCTCAGCCAAAGTTGTGTGTGTGTGTGTCTCTCTCTCTATTTATTTTTTTGTAACTGAAAAATTGAGCGGGATATTCGAACATTCCTTTTTTACAGCCTTCTAAAAACCCCAATTCTACTTTTAGGATTTTTCTAAAGAATGGAAATATGTGGTGAGATGAGATCGGTGGTAAATCACACCAGTGGTAAATCTGCTTAGTTAACTCAGCCCCTGCGTGATGTATTTTTTTAAAGTATTGATAGCTTGCTTTAAAAGAATAAATAGAGGAAGGCGTGCGAGAGCTAGAGGCGTGGTGTAGCTAGATACTGTATCTCTATGGGCTGGATTACCTAACCTCCTTGGATCATCGCTCACCAACCACTACCTCATCTCCTTTAATCACTTTATGTCGTCATTAGTTCTAACTCCTAACCTCACATTACTTCCTCAAATGATTATGCGCTGAGTTCATATGTGACAAATAAGCAACGTGTGTGGGTGTGCGTTCTTTTCTGTTAACGCATTAGAGGTCCAGCCTAAAATAATCTTCTAAATAGAAGAACAGGAGTAAATACCAGAATTCGAGAGACAAGGCCGTTAGACTTCAGCTTAGGGGACAACATCTCTTGATGAGGAATTTTGTAATTTTACTTTTAGAAAACAAAGAGTAATGAGAGTACACTTAGTCCTAGGCTAAAAAGTGGCAGTTCAACACGCTTAGCTGGTGTATCTGAAACGTAAGATGGATACGAGTTCATATTTCCAAACAACTTTGGAATTTTATTAAAAACATTGTCAGTTGGCTGTCATTTGTGAAGAAGTTTTCGAGAGACGGTCCCATGTAATTAACCTTGAAAATCTTAGTTAAGTTAAGGGAGAGAGGGAGAGGGAGAGAGAGAGAGAGAGGAGGGAGAGAGAGAGAGAGGGAGAGGGAGAGAGAGAGAGAGAGAGAGAGAGAGAGAGAGAGAGAGAGAGAGAGAGAGAGAGAGAGAGAGAGAGAGAGAGAGAGAGAGAGAGAGAGAGAGAGTGAGAGAGAGAGAGAGAGGGAGAGAGAGAGAGAGAGTGAGAGAGAGAGAGAGAGAGAGAGAGAGAGAGAGAGAGAGAGAGAGAGAGGGAGAGAGAGAGAGAGAGAGAGAGAGAGAGAGAGAGAGAGAGAGAGAGAGAGAGAGAGGAGAGAGAGAGAGAGAGAGAGAGGAGAGAGAGGAGGAGAGAGAGAGAGAGGAGAGGAGAGAGAGAGAGAGAGAGAGAGAGAGGGAGAGAGAGGGAGGGAGAGAGAGAGGGAGAGAGAGAGAGAGCGAGAGAGGGAGGGAGGGAGAGGGGGAGAGAGAGAGGGGGAGAGGGACGGGGAGGGAGAGAGAGCGTGAGAGAGAGAGAGGTAGAGAGAGAGAGAGAGAGAGAGAGAGAGAGAGAGAGAGAGAGAGAGAGAGAGAGAGAGAGAGAGAGCAGAGAGAGAGAGGGAGGGAGAGAGAGAGGGGGGGAGACAGAGAGAGATAGAGAGCAGAGAGAGGGATGGAGGGAGAGAGAGAGAGAGAGAGAGAGAGAGAGAGAGGAGGAGAGGAGGAGAGAGTGAGAGAGAGAGGAGAGAGAGAGAGAGAGAGAGAGAGAGAGAGAGAGAGAGAGAGAGAGAGAGGGGGGGGGGGGAGAGAGAGTGAGAGAGCGCGAGAGAGAGGGTGAGAGAGGAGGGAGAGTGGGGTCGGGAGAGAGAGAGAGAGAGAGAGAGAGAGAGAGAGAGAGGAGAGAGAGAGAGAGAGAGGGAAGAGAGGAGAAGAGGTGGAGAGGGAGGGGGAGAGAGGGAGAGAGAGGGAGAGAGAGGGAGAGAGAGAGAGAGAGAGAGAGAGGGAGACGGAGCGAGAGAGAGGGAGGGGGAGAGGGAGAGAGAGAGAGGGGGCAGCAGCACAGAAGTAGCACAGAGCTGCGAGTATGAATGGACGGTAGTTCCATTCATGGATGGCTAATTGTAGTACAATGACCGAGCCTTGGAGTAATTAGAGAAAGAGGTCCTTGAAGGTGTAGTACTACAGTGAGAGAATGGCTAGCCGTCAATCAAGAAGGAGCCGTTCAGCTGGAGGACATAGAGCTTACAATGCACGCATCTCCCACAGCACATACCTACCTCCATGGCCTCTTCAATATTTCAGCTCAAGGCTCTAGACTCATCATAACCTAATCAACATTTATACAAGGACTCTTAATTCCAGTAAATTATAGTTGACCTGAATCTGTGAGAACTAAAGAGAAGATAATGCCCGTGTTCATGTTATCTAGGTTGAAGGAATAATTCCTGTATCAACATATAATTCCAACCTTCATTCTCAGATGTAAAATAATCTGATAAGAACACCATATGACCTCCTTGTCGATCCTTCTAAATATACCAATATTTTGCTGTACTTCATTTAAAACCGTTTCATATGCAAATCCTATACAAATCTTCTGTATATCTAAGGAGGAATTTTGAATATTTGTTTTTTGTCCCCGAAACTGGTCTGCAAGATCTCCCAAGACTTCTAAACATAAAATTTCAATATTCTAAGGCTAGTAATTTTTGAGTTATGTGAGATACGTACAGATGTTATCACAAAACTAGCCAAAATCGGTTCAACAGAACGTCTGATGGATAATTTTGGTGAAATATGAACACAAAAATGTTGCTTTGTTACTGGCTGGAAATATAAAAGTATTTTGTTCTATGTCTCTTCTGATACTCAAAAACTGGCCACGAACGAAAATTATCTATGTGACTCAAATATCTAAATTCCGTCTAATTTGAAATTTTCCTGCTTTCTTCTTGGGTTGGACCTCATTGTAGCCGGAGGGTCAGTGGCCAGTTCCCGCTGTCAGCCTAACTATGGACGGCAGCTAAGAGAGGCAGTCAGATGTATATACTGTTCAGACTCCCCCTGATCCATCAGCACTGCAACACTAGAGCGCTCTGGTAGTGAACTCGAGAACTAATGTTCTCCCAATGCGGGGATCGAACTTGCACCTATTAGCAGATTTCTCTTAAGGGAAATCAGCTATAGATGTCGTATTCATGACGTGATCCTCGAAAGATTTCTTCAAATGGGCATCGATTCTATCCAGGAGATGACGAATATGGCCAAATATATATATATATATATATATATATATATATATATATATATATATACTAGATAACTCGGCAAACGTTGTTTTGCCATATAAATTATTTCTAGTTTCTAGATAAATTCTAGTGTAGACAAAAAGTAACTTACTTATTATAAGTGTGTATGTGGTATATGCATGAGATAGGCATGGAGCGCTATCAACGATAAGGGAATATAAAAATAACAAACACCAAACGATATTATTTTTAAGTTATTATAGTTTATTTCTTAAAATTACATATCACATTAATTACGAAGGTAACACTAACAAACAACATCAATCTTTTAATACTATAGCGTGAACAATATTCTTTGTTAGCCCATCTTTAGCTAGCACAAACAAACTGGATGGTTTACCCACTCTAGAGCATGCTACGTACAATTGCCCGTGTGAAAAGCATGGTGTACTCAAATCTAAGCCACAAATAGACATCGTTTGGCCTTGGGATTTGTTGATTGTCATTGCAAATTGAAATTTTAATCGAAGTACAGTTAAAAACACTATAATTGATCAGTTATCGAGCGGGATGATAATGATTAAATTACTGAAATGGCTATAAAAAAATAGGGGTTGGTGATAAAAAAGTAAAAATTTAGGGTCGTATGTATTTTTTAATGCCACATTATAAAAAAAAATAAAAACAAAAAATTTCGTCCAAAAATTTAAAAAAAAATGTTAAGGGTGAACAACTCTTATCAATTAGGAGTATGAAAAATAGATAGTAGCCGATTCTCAGACCTACTGAATACGCATATAAAATTTGGTAAAAATCGATAAAGCCGTTTCGGAGGAGTACGCTAACTAACAGTGTGACATTTAAATTATTTAAATTTTATATATAATATATATATATATATATATATATATATATATATATATATATATATATATATATATATATATATATAGCTCTATAAATATCTGTCAGTTAACGTTCTAGCGGTCGTAATTTTTGTTTGATCGTTACCAAACTCGATATTTACTAGAACCAATCTTATTCCAAAATACAACTATTATAAATATTGTTATATACATTTATTCTCTATCTCAAATATTAACCGAGAGATATTTGCATTTTTATTAAGTGTGTGGTATAACGGGCGAGATGAGATCGGCTATCTTCGGTTCTAGTCGTGAGTTTCCGCCAAACGCTAGTTCAGCCGTTTCCTTAACTGTTCGGCTCTTGTGAACTTTCTCTGTTGTAAAACTTCACGTGGGAAATCTGCTTAGTTTACGGAGCCCCTGCGTGACGGACTTTTTTGCATCAATCTGGTGGGGCTGACGTTTTGCGGCTTTGAAGTAGTGCAACTTCCTTAGCATAAATGGCGTAAGACTGTGAGCTAGCAAGTAAAAGTAGTAGTGCAAGTTGGATACGAGTTATCAAGTTGCAACTGGAACATTAATATCGATAACCGGAAAAGGGTATTTCCGACAAGAGTCAGCTGACATATGAATTATTAGTCAACTAATGGTTCTGGTCAGAACAGCTGTTTAGCTACATGCCAGGAAATACTTACATCTAAAAATGTCTATCGATCCTTGCTTGTATTTTCAACTCTAACCCCCCCACCAGCTCTCAATAGTACGATTTAAACCATTATCGAACTTGATCTTTACTTGAACATAAAGCAATTGAATATCGAGTTTGGTAGCGTTCTGAAAATTATTGCAACCCCTAGAGCAGGGAAATATATATTTTTGACGGACTTTATTTTCATCTACTTGGTGGGATAGAGGGACATTTAAAGACATTTTTCGGTAATCACGACATGGCTACAATCTGGATAGCTTATTTTCCCTAAGAGAAGTAGACTAAAATATCAAAATGAAATAAACAGAATATAATTTAATTTTTTTTTGGGTCCTTAGTTTTGGCGCTCCTAAAGAATGGGGCCCTTGTGCATTGCACACATTTGCAAATTTGGTAGCTATTTAGTAAGACCCTGGAGCTATTTAGTAAGGCTGTTCAGCAAATCGGCTTTAGAGCGCAAGGTGACATTGGCAGCATAAAAGCAGCCTAAACTGTAGGAAAGTCTTAACTTGATTGCTGCGAGAAAGTTAATTTCTCTAGTAGCTTGTAATGGTCGGTGAGGAGATAGGCCTGTTGCTGGTCGGAACTATGGCGGGCAAGAACCACTACAATTGAATTAGCCGTTTCGAATTATGATCCGGATCGCCAAGATACTTCTTTTCTTGAACTGTTAAGCCAGCTCAATGGTCTAACAATAAGTCCGTCACGCAGGGGCTGCGTAAACTAAGCAGATTTCCCACGTGTTGGTATGACATCTCATATCATACATATTTTCTATTTCTAAGTCAAAATCCGACGAGTGGAAGCATAGATAATGAGATAATACGTTGAATGAAATGGTTAGATATCGTGTACGATGTTCACGGCACATATATAATGAACCTGCATATCACTTCTAACGATTACCTCATTTTAGTTATAAATTTTAAAAAATAATTAAAGACTGAAAAACATTTGACACTACCCTCGTTCCAATGGCTACTATAGCATATTCCCCTTGATGTCCTACCTAGGAGCTGACCAAAACCTGAGGTATGTTCGAAATTCTAAACCAGTTAGTCAGTGTTAGCAGATTTCCCTTAAGGGTATATACGAGTGTGTATATATACATATACATATATATATATATATATATATATATATATATATATATATATATATATATAATTGTAACCTCTGTCTGTACATTGATTTTTTTCGCGAAATTTCACGATAACTTTTCGTTTCACGTGTCATAGACACCATAACTGCATTTTGTTTCTTTGGTGTCTGCTTGTTTGTTTGTTTGTTTGTTACCTTTTCACGCATAAACGGCTGAACCGAATTTTATGAAACTTAGTATGTAAATTACTACTAGCCCAACTTAGACTTTAGGCTATATTAATATTCTCTGAGACGAACAGGAGTGGGGGTTATAACCAGGAGTGGGTGTTATAAGGGAGGCTTTAAATTAAAAATAGCGATATTTCGTTTCCTATTGCTTTTTCGGCAAATATGCACATAAAGTTATTTATTTTATTATTTAGAGTAACTTTTGTTATATAGAATTTCGTCGTATATCTAAGTATAAATGAGTTATACGCTAAAAAATATAGCGGGAGTCGACAATTTTATTCGGCACAAAAGAATCAACCGAACAAAAGAAAACTCGGTACGTGTATTAGGACTAACGCCTTCATTATAGCAAGCCATACCAACATTTCTAGGGACGGGCAGGAGTGGGAGTCGTAAGGAAGGCCTGGAATAAAAAATAGCGATATTTCGTTTCCTATTGCCTTTTCAGCAAATATGCACATAGCAAAAGTTGTTTATTTCGTTATTTAGAGTAACTTTTGTTATATTCACTTTTGTCGTATAGAGAAGTATAAACGTGATATACACTAAAATCTAAAACGGGAGCCAACAATTATTGTTGGGCACTAACGATTGAACCGAACTTAGCAAAACTCGGTATGTCAATTAGCATTAAATCTTCCATGATTATAAGCTATATTTAAAATTTTAGGTCCAAACGGGAGTGGGGATTATAAAAGAGGCTGAAAAGCGAGAAGTCTAATGCGGGAGCGGAAGATGACGGCAGCCTTACCAGTTATTGTAATTGAGTTTACTTATTTCCCGTCTGGCATTGCTGGAAGTGATTTCCAGTGAGATTCACTATTACAAATATAATCTTACATATAAAACTTTGCCTGAACTATTTGAGCTCGGGTAGGCTTTTGAAAGAAAATATGTTCATTATGGATGATATTTAATTGTAATAAATGCTACCCCTGATTATGGTTTGAATTATTGAAAAACGCTGAGTCATAAAGTGTAGAAGGATAAATTAGGAACACATTTTCATTTATCCTTCAAAACTAAAATTTCTATTCTATTAATCCCCAAAAGTTACCCTTCAGGGTTGGCTATTTCGGAAAATCATTACGTCGTGGAGGGAAGTGTAATTGTACACATTGAAGTCTTACTATCAAAATACCATCATTAGTCAGTCAACAATAATTTCCCGGGCATCGCCGGGTATCTGAGCTAGTATATATATATATATATATATATATATATATATATATATATATATATATATATATATATATATATATATATATATATATATATATATATATATTATATATTTGTCTGTTAACGCTCTAGAGGTCGCAATTTTTGTTTGATCGTTACCAATCTCGATATTTGAACGTTCTATGTAAAAAGACAGATCAAGTTCGACGTAACCGGACCTGTGGGAGGGAGGGGGGGTTAGGGGGGGATTTTCGAAAATTCGAAATATCTCCGTTACCATACGTCGGATCGAAAAATTGTACAGTACCAATCTTATTTCAAATTAAATTAGCTATAAATATTGCTCTATACATATATTCTCTATCTTGAATATTAACCGAGATATTTGCATTTTTATTAAATTTGGACCGATAACGGATGACAGTTTCCCGCCAAAAGCTAGTCCGGCCCTTTGCCGTAAATGTTCGGCTCTCGTGTGGAGATTTCTCTATTGTATACCTTCACGTGGGAAATCTGCTTATTTTACGCAGCCCCTGCGTGCGAGTTTTATTTTCATTTCATTTTGTTATTTTAATAAATTGCATTATACTTATAGTTGCATGCCTGTTATCTATGGTTAACAATTATGAACACTACTTTAAAATGCACTACATTTAAAAGCGGCCCGCAAACGTATTTGCAGACTAAAGTCAAAAGGTTGCTCATACTTCCTCTAGAAGGTAGTGAGGGGTTTGAAATGAAAATGAGTGATGTGGATGATGAGTAAAGAAGTTTGTTGTTGATATATCTTTGCTGATTGAGTGCCATCCAATAGCTATCCATTACCATAGAATAGGCCCCAGCCGAGACAGTTCTAGCTGTATTTAGGCCCAATTATAGCTGTGTGTAGATTAGTTAAGGCCTACACTATAGGTCTCACTATAGGAATGTTAATAAAGTGGGCTGCTTTGATGCTGTCGATCACTAATGCATCAATCATCAGGCTGGGATTCAGATGAAGTGCAAAGAGGTAGGCAGAGAACAAGGTTAAGGACCAATTCACCTATTACTATGCTAATTGTGATGGAGTCTCTCTCTGTCAGGGCATAAATTACATTCTACTTCGGCACCTTATAATCTCGCCATTGTTTGTCCAGCTGTCAAAGTCTTCAAGTTCCATAACGACTCGATATGAAATGAGGCAAGTATTCCTATCTTGTAGATAATTCCTTTCAGGTCCTTCCGGGTATTTGAATGAAAACTCTAGAGCAAGTATGGGCAACCTTAGACTTGTTGCGGGCAAAACTTCAGTCTGCAAATACGTTCGCAGGCCGCTTTTGAAGTAGTGCATTTTAAAGTAGTGTTCATAATTTTTAACGATAGATATCAGACATGAAATTATGTGATGAATGAACTTTAAAAAAAGGTCCGTCACGCAAAGGCTGCGTAAACTAACCAGCTTTCCGAGAAGTTTTAATATAGATAGATCTACATACTAGTAACACTTAATAACATCGTCAATATTAAGTGAATAAATACAAATGATAATGAGATATCGTCCAGACAATTTTCATTTTAATAGCGCCTTAAATAGAAAGCGTCTGAATCGTAAACAAATAATACAGCCAGCCTCTCAAAGCTGAATAGATAGATAGAAATATTCTAGCCAATTAAAGTATTTCACGCAAAAAAAAAAAAAAAAAAAGGTCCGTCTAGCAGGAGCTGCATGAACTAAGTAGATTTCCCACGCGAAGGTTTACAATAGATAAATATACATATAGGTAACACAACCGTGAATGCTAAGTAAATGTACAATACAGGCTGAATTGTAAACAAACAGGCAAGCCAACCTCGTAGTACTGCATAGATAGACAGGAAAGACAAAAAAATACTGAAATATATTACATATTAATTGTAATATGAATATTACATATTAATTTTATTGACAACTATTTACTATATAGTATTTAGTAATGTTATTTATAATGAACGAGAATCATATTTATCACAATCACTCTAATTTTAGTAATCTAATAACATAAGGGAGGGGGGGGGGTGTTATTTGCATGTATCTGATCTAGAAAAGATTTGTCGATCAGAATATATTTGGTATTTCGGCTAGAATAAGGCGGTTCATAATATGTTGGCTTATTTTTGACGTGAGATGACAAAGAAGGAAGGGTTTACTCTATGATGAAAATTAAAAAAAGTCCGTCACGCAGGGGCTGAAAACTAAGCAGATTTCCCAGGAGAAGTTTAGCAATAGAGAAATCTCACGGGAGTCGAACAGTTAAGGAAACGGCCGACTTAGTTTTTGGCGGGAAAATCACTCTTCCTTTATCCATCCAGATTTAATAAAAATTCAAATATGTCGGGTAATATTCAAGATAGAGAATAAATGTATATAACAATATTTATGGTAAATGTAATTTGCAATTAGATTGATTCTATACAATTTTTCGATCCGACGTATAGTAACGGAAATATTTCGAACCCCCCCCCCTCCCACCGGTCCGATTACAGCCGTTAACGAACTTGATCTTTCTTTTTACATAGAACGACTAAATATCGAGTTTGGTAACGATTAAACAAAAATTGCGACCACTAGAGTGGTAACAGACACACACACACACACATATATATATATACCGATTTGAACGGACCTCATTTTCATCATCTACTAGGTAGGATCGATGAACATTTGAAGAAAAATGTCGAAAATTCCGTCATGAGGACGACCTCAATAGCTGATTTCCCCTAGGGAAATCTGCTAAAAATGCAAATATCTCGGTTAATACTAGAGGGGGTAAAAGAAAGAATATGGCAAAATGTAGAATTATTTCATTTGCAATAAGATTGATTCTATACAATTTTTCGATCAGAAATAATAACGAATTATCGAATTAACAATAAGTTGTTCTATTACGAACCACTTTATTCTAAGCTTATATACCAAATATTGTTTCCATTAGACATTTATTATGAGAGATATGCATATTCCTTGTGTGATAACATCGTCAATAAATATTTTGTGTTCTAACTCGAAAAAGTTTATTTATCTAAAGCATATGTGGTCAATCACCGGCACGCGAGACATTTTGATAAACCCGATCAAACAAAAGTCCGTCACGCAGGGGCTGCGTAAACTAAGCAGATTTCCCACGTGAAGTTATACAATAGAGAAATTTCAGAATAGAGAGTCAAACAGTTACGGGAACGGCCCGAACTAGCTCTTGACGGAAACTCACGACTAGTCCCGAAGTTAGCCGATCATCATCTCAGAAGCTGAAAACAGATAAATGCAAATATCTCGGTTAATATTCAAGATAGAGAATAAATGTTTATAACAATATCTATAGTAAATTTAATTTGCAATAAGATTGGTTCTATACAATTTTTCGATCCGATGCATAATAATGGAGATATTTCGAGTTTTTGAAAATCCCTCCTCTAAACCCCCCCACCCAATGGTCCGATTTTAGCCGTTAACGAACTTGATCTTCCTTTTTACATAAAATTTGGTGACGATTAAACAAAAATTGCGACCGTTAGAGTGTTAACAGACAAATATATCTATATATATATATATATATATATATATATATATATATATATATATATATATATATATAGTTTTGAACGGACCTCATTTTCGTCATCTCCTGGGTAGGATCGATGGACATTTGAGGAAAATTTTCGAAAATCGCGTCATGAGTACGACCTCAATAGCTGATTTCTCTTAAGGGAAATCTGCTAAAAATATTACATTACTTACTCCAAATGAGGAAGATGAGGAGAGATTTGTGCGTTGAGCAGTACTTATAAATGCCAACAGTTCTTTCCAATGATGAAAGTTAATAAATCAAAACATCGTACAAGGCTGCCTGACGATAATTTGGAAAATTCTTTTCGTCTTTGTATCAGTGGAATTAATCCAAACCGATGGATTAGTTTCCCAAATTCAAGCTCATTAATTTCGGTGTCGCTATTTAACTTTCGTCGTTTGTAATAATTCCAAATTTTACGATTTAACTATAATGTTGTATTTATTTATTTTTCTCATTTCGTGTTGTTATTTTAATAAATAGTATTATAATTACATGGTCGTATGATTTCATGTCTAATATCTCTCGTTAAAAATTATGATCACTCCTTGCGGCCGGCGAACGTATTTGCAGACTAAAGTTTGGCCGGCAACATGTCAAAGGTTGCTCATACCTGATGCATAACTTACTTGATATTTGTTCCTGGCCAATATCGGACCGGGGTGGCTTTAGAAGGGGGATTAGAAAATTCAAAATATTTCCTTTATTAGTCGGATTGTGAAATTTTATAGAACCAATTTTATTAAACTATGGATGCTCTACAATTGTTATTCTATGCGTCTGTTTATTAACTCAAATAGTAAACGATTTATTGATATTTTCTTGTGAGTACCACTCATACTGCCAATATTTAGATACCCATGCCCAGTCTGGCTGGGCATCAGCAATACACTCAAATAAAGTCGGTCACGCAGGGGCTGCGTAAACTAAGCACATTTCCCACGCGAAGTTTTACAATAGAGAAATTTCACGAGAGCCGAGCCAGTCAAGGAACGGCCGAACTAGCTTTTGGCGGGAAAGTAACTCACGTCCGTTAGGCGCCCCGATTTAATAAAAACGCAAATATCTCGGTTAAAATTCATGATAGAGAAAAAAATTATATAACAATATTTATAGTAAATTTAATTTGCAATAAGATTGATTCTGCACAATTTTTCGATCCGACGTATAGTAACGGAGATATTTCGAATTTTCAAAAATCCTCCCTTCTAAACCCCCCCCCCCTCTCACTGATCCGACTTCAGACGTTAACGAACTTGATCTTTCTTTTTACATAAAACGACTAAATATCGAGTTTGGTAACGATCAAACAAAAATTGCGACCGCTAGAGCGGGAACAAACAAATATATATATATATATATATATATATATATATATATATATATATATATATATGTATATATATACTAGCTCAGATACCCGGCTTCGCCCGGGAATTCATTTGAGGCTGAATGATGATAGTATTTTTTAGCAGGCTTTACATTGCACAATATTTTGACATTTACCCGTCCCAGTGTTTAGGATTGATACCCGTCGTTGCCGTGGATTTGCTAATAATAGAATATTTGTTCGATAAGGCTTCACTGTCTTCGATATTTTTTTGTAAATATGGTGAATTTTTATTTCAGGCCTCCCTTCTAACCCCCCTCCCGTTCGAACCTAAAAATTTTAATATAACTTATAATCATGGAAGAATTAATGCTAATCGACATACCGAGCTTTGTTAAGTTCGGTTCAGCCGTTAGTGCCCAATAACATTGTTGGCTCCCGCTAAAGTTTTAACGTATAACTCATTTATACTTAAGTATACGACAAAAGTGTATATAACAAAAGTTACTCCAAATAACAAAATAAACAACTTTTGTTATGTTTATATTTGCGGAAAAACCAATAGGAAACGTAATATCGCTATTTTTAATTTCAGGCTTCCCTTATAACCCCCACTCCTGCCCGTCCATAGAAATGTTGGTATGGCTTATTATAATGAAAGCCTCACTGCTAATACACATACCGAGTTTAGTTTAGTTCGGTTGAGTCTTTTGAGCCAAATAAAATTGTGGACTCCCTCTATAGTTTTTAGAGTATAACTCATTTATACTTCCGTATACGGCAAACGTGAATATAACAAAAGTTACTCTAAATAACAAAATAAACAACTTTTGTTATGTTCATGTTTGCCGAAAAACCAATAGAAAACGAAATATCGCTATTTTTAATTTCAGGCTTCCTTATAACCCCCACTCCTGTTCGTCTCAGAGAAAATTAATATAGCCTAAAGTCTAAGTTGGGTTAGTAGTAATATACATACTAAGTTTCATAAAATTCGGTTCAGCCGTTTATGCGTGAAAAGGTAACAAACAAACAAACAAACAAACAAACAAACAAACAAACAAACAAACATACACGAAAGAAACAAAATGCAGTTTTGGTGTCTATGACATGTGAAACGAAAAGTTATCGTGAAATTTCGCGAATAAAATCAATGTACAGACAGAGGTTACAATTTTATATATATATAGATATATATACAGTTTTGAACGGACCTCAATTTCGTCATCTCCTGGGTAGGATCGATGGACATTTGAAGAAAAATTTCGAAAATCGCATCATGAGTACAACCTCAATAGCTGATTTCCCTTAAGGGAAATCTGCTAAAAGAGACTCCAGTCCTTCCAGAGCAAAGTACTTGGGATAGCGGCGAATGCTCCCTGGTTTGTTAGGAACAGCCAAATCCACAGGGAATTGGAGGTTGCTCCTATTTCAGTTCATCTTCAACAACTTGTAAGGAAATATCATGGCAGCCTTCCGATGTCAAGTGGAGCCACTCATTATAATTTAGGTGCAATGACTGAAGGACGACTACGTCCCAAGTTGTACCAAAATATCTTAATTTTGTAAAAAATCTTGTATAATAACATCCATTTGTGTATACTATGTATTGGTCCAAATAAATTTGCTTTCTCTCTTGTGAATACATGGCTTCCAATTAGAAATGACGACCAAAACCCTCCCTCCCCCTACTATTTCTTCATGACATAATGATTGGAGGCTGATCAGCGGAGAAGTGTTAGTTTTGCATTATTTTTGCCACTTATTGCTTGATATGTTGCTATATTTGTGCTACTCCCTCGATAATGTGTGTTATTCCCAGATGAGCAGGACGTGACAAGGGGACTAGATCATACTTTCACCCAGTTACGTCACTCTCTCTCTCTCCTTATATATAGCTACATTCCACTATATAACTCCTACCTCTATGGATTAAACTAATTACACGCAATAACCCCATTACCTGTTAGCTCACTCCTCCATAATCTGTCTCCTTTAGCTACTTTAATTCCTAAATCGTGGGGCGCCCTTAAATAATACATTTTCTTTTAAACAATCTATTCCATTTTTCGAAACTTTCATAAAGGCTCAGACACCGTTTTGTAACAAATTCATCAGCCCGCAGGGGCTGCGTAAACTAAGCAGATTTCCCTCCTGAAATTTACCAAAATACAAATCTACCTACTAATAACACAACACCACCGTGAATATTAAGTGAATTAATACAAATGGCAATAAGAAATCTTTCGGAAAATTTTAAAAATTACCCGATGAGAAGAGTCTGAAATGTAAACAAACATGACTACCAACTCCTTTTCGGAAATAAAAAGAATTACTTAAATATATCAGAATATGACATTCATTTCATTGAATACTAATAACTATATCTATTACTGTAATTTATAATGAATCAGAATAATTGTTATCTCAATCAAATTTTAGTTGTCCAAGAACTTAAAACGGAAGGCACCATAACATATTTGCATCTATTTCGTATAATAAAGGTCTCTTGAAAACAATATTTGGTATTTAAGCTTAGAATAGTTTTTTTAGCAGATTTCCCTTAGGGGAAATCAGCTATTGAGGTCGTACTCATGATGCGAGTTTCGAAAAATTTCTTCAAATGTCCATCGATCCTACCCAGGAGATGACGAAAATGAGGTCCGTTCAAAATTATATATATATATATATATATATATATATATATATATATATATATATATATATATATATATTTGTCTGTTAACGCTCTCGCGGTCGCAATTTTTGTTTGATCTTTACCAAACTCGGAATTTAATCGTTTTATGTAAAAAGGAAGATCAAGTTCGTTAATGGCTGAAATCGGACAAGTGGGAGGGGGGATTTTTGAAAATTCAAAATATCTCCGTTATTATGCGTCGGACCGAGAAATTGTATAGAATAAATCTTATTGCAAATTAAATTTACTATAAATATTGTTCTATACATTTATTCTGTATCTTGAATACTAACCGAGATATTTGTATTCTGCGTGTGGTCACCAGTAGGCTATGTTCGGACTTTCCGCCGAGAGCTCTGGTGGCCGTTTCCATAACTATTCGTCCCTCGTGAATAGGTTTAGAGGATAGGTTAACTGTGTTTTGGGGCTAGAAACTACTGGGTTATTACGCCCTAAATAATGTTTTAGGTTTAGAGGTTTCTTACTACTACAGTTGTTATTAGGCAGATTTCCCTATTGTAAAACTTCACGTGGGAAATCTGCTTAGTTTACGCAGCCCCTGCGTGACGGACTTTTATTATATAGCAGAGTATAACTGTTACATGTTTAGAAGTGGGGGTTTGAAAACTGAAAAATGCAAATATCTTGGTTAATATTTAATATAGAGATTAAACGTCTATGACAATATTCATTGTAAATTAACTTAAATTGACTTTATAAACTTTTTCGATCCAACGTATAATAACGGAGATATTTCGAATTTTCAACATAAAGTTTGCACCGAAAAAAATGTTTTTTATTGTTGAGCCTTGCCATAAAATATGAGGAACATATAAAAAAATAAGGTCCGTAATAAGATGAATATTTCTCCTACTGGTGTCATATTAATAATAAGAAGTTATATCATGAACTACTTCATTACAAGGTTAAATACCAAATATTGTTGTCAACAATGCTTTATTATACGAGATACTAACAAATACTTTCTGATGACCCCCCACCTTGCTTTATTTCTTGGATTACTAAAACCTGAGTGATTGAGATAGAAATTATTCTGATTCATTATAAATTACAGTACTATCTATAGTAAATAGTTTTCAATAAAATTAATGTTATGTTCAGATATATTTAGCTGATTTCCCTTGAGGGAAATCAGCTATTGAGGTCGTACTCGTGACGCGAGTTTCGAAAAATTTCTTCAAATGTCCATCGATCCTACTGAGGAGATGACGAAAATGAGGTCGGTTCAAAATTATATATATATATATATATATATATATATATATATATATATATATATATATATATAAATGTGTCTGTTAACGCTCTAGCGATCACAATTTTTGTTCGATCGTTACGAAACTCGATATTTAACCGTTTTATGTAAAAAGAGAGATCAAGTTCGTTAATGGCTGAAGTCGAACCAGTGGGAGGGAGGTAAAGAGGGGGGGATTTTTGAAAATTCAAAATATCTCCGTTATTATGCATCGAATCGAAATATTGTATAGAATCAATCTTATTGCAAATTAAATTTACTATAAATATTGTTCTATACATTTATTCTGTATCTTGAATATTAACCGAGATATTTGCATTTGTATTCTGTGCGTCTATGGACGTAACATAGGAGTCGGCTATGTTCGGGACATTCCGCCGAGAGCTCTGGCTGCCGTTTCCGTAAACTGTTCGTCCCTCGTGAATAGGTTATAGATCCATTACTACTACAGATGTTATTCGGCAGATTTCTCAACTGTAAAACATCACGTGGGAAATCTGCTTACTTACGCAGCTCCTGCATGACAGACTTTTTTGAATTCTCATCTTTCCGGTCCAGAATAATTTATACCTAAGAAACGAAGTTGACTGCCCTGTTCGTTTACGATTCAGACCCTTTCCGTTGTAGATATTATTAACTGGTAAATTGACTTAATGATTTCTTATTACCGTTTGTATTTATTCCCTTAACATTCACGGTCGTGTTAGCAGTATGTAGAATTATCTGTTGTAAACCTTCCCGTGGGAAATCTGCTTATTTTTTGGAGCTCCTGCGTGGCGGACTTTTTATACTATTCTAGTATTCTTGAATAGGTGTCATAGAGGGACATTAATCAGTCAAGATATTTCGTGTGTTTTTCATCTATCAACCTTCGGCCATTTTTCCTTCAACGAAGATTGAATTGAGGGCACATTTCGACGATATGTAAATTTAAACGATAAAGGCCACAGCATCAGACCAACACATCTAGGTTAAAGTTGTACGCATTCGGATAAACAGAACCAAAGCTCCATCACAGAATCCAATATGAGTAAAAGTCCGTCACGCAGGGGCTGCGTAAACTACGCAGATTTCCCTCATGGAGTTTAATAATACATAAACCTACATACTGCTAACACAACACCACCGTGAATGTTAAATGAATAAATATAACCGGTAATAAGACATCATTCCCCTCCCGGCGGGAAGCGTCTCAAATGTAAACAAACTGGTCTGTCAATGGCTCACCTGAAATAAAAACAATAACTGAAACATATCAGAATATAACATATTAATTTTATTTTATTATTACTGTAATTTATAATAAATCAGAATAATTTTTATCCCGATCAATCAAATTTTAGTAGTCCAAGAATTTAAGACGGGGGGGGGGCACAAAAAAATATTTGCATCTATCTCGTATAATAAATATCTCTTGAAAACAATACTTAGTATTTAATCTTCAAATAATGTGGTTAATTATATAACAGAGTATTGTTTATGTAACACGAGTAGAAGTGGGGGTTTGCTGAAGGCTGAAAACTGAATAATGCAAATATATCGGTTAATATTCAAGATAGACAAGGGGTTTATAGAACAATATTTATAGTACATTTAATTTGCAATAAGTTTCATTCTATAAACTTTTTCGATCCGACTTATAGTAAGGGAGATATCATTTTCAAATCCCTCCCCCCCCCCCCTTTAAACGACCCTCCCTCTAGTTCAGCCGTTAACGAACTTCTACTGGGTAAGATCGATGGACACTTGAAGAAAAATTTCGTCATGACTACGACCTCAATAGCTGATTTCGCTTAAGGGAAATCTGCTAAAACTGAATACAACTTGATATATTTAGAGGCGTGTAGATGCATCGTAGCTATGCAGTGAAGATGATAAACCCAGCAACCTTGCACATGGGGCTCAACTGGATAGTGGAGGTAATTAGAATCAATCTGAATACACAATGAGGGTAATGGCCAACTCACTTTACATGTAATAAATATCAGCAAATATATGTTATGCCACTCAATAGCTATCCAATAACAAGGAGAATTACAACAAACAATATGAATATCCTATTCACAATACATCAAATTATATTAACATTATTCCTTATTTTCTTTTTAGAATTGAAACAATGGCAATATTGTTCATTTAAAAAGAAAAATTATGTATATATAATTAGACCGGACCTCATTTTCCTCATCTCCTGGATAGGATCGATGGCCATTTGAGGACATTTTCCGTAAATCACGTCATGAGTCCAACCTCAATAGCTGATTTTCCTTAAGGGAAATCTGCTAAAAGGGCCTTCTCAAGACACACCCTTGTGGGACGCCGAGTAAGTAGTACCCCGTTTTACTTTGAATGTTCTAGCCAAAAGAAAGTTTCTGACGAATATGAGAATCTTTCCATGGATTTTCCATTCTACTAATTTTGGTTTGTTAAGCATTCTTTCGAAAAGCTGAGAAGTTGATAAACTAGTTTGTATTGAATCAATTATCTGTGCTTAAGTGGATCAAAATGAAATGTATCCAATATTTTAATAATTTTTTTTACATATTGAACCAGAATGCCTTTCAGGGAAATCAGCTAATGATGTCGTACGCTTGTCGCGCTTTTTGAAATATTGCTTGTTACCGCTCTAGCGGTCGTAATTGTTGTTTGACCAAACTCGATATTTAGTCCAGCAAATGACGGAAATGAGACCCGTTCAAAATATATATATTTTTTTGTTATATATATATATATATATATATATATATATATATATATATATATATATATATATATATATATATATATATATACTAGCTCAGATACCCGGCTTCGCCCGAGAATTCATTTGAGGCTGAATGGTGATGGTATTTTTTACCAGGCTTTACATTGCACAATATTTTGACATTTACCCGTCCCAGTGTTTAGGATTGATACCCGTCGTTGCCGGTGATTTGCTAATCATTGAATTATTTGTTCGATAATTCTTCACAGTCTTCAATATTTTTATATTTCCCGTTTCTTATACATGTAAATATGGTGAATTTTTATTTCAGGCCTCCCTTATAACTCCTCTCCGTTCGAACCTAAATATTTTAATATAACTAATAATCATGGAAGAATTAATGCTAATTGACATACCGAGTTTTATTAAGTTCGGTTCAGCCGTTAGTGCCCGCTAAAGTTTTAACGTATAACTCATTTATACTTAGGTATACGACAAAAGTGTATATAACAAAAGTTACTCCAAATAACAAAATAAACCATTTTTGTTCTGTTTACAATTGCGGAAAAACCAATAGGAAACGAAATATCGCTATTTTTAATTTCAGGCTTCCCTTATAACCCCCACTCCTGCCCGTACATAGAAATGTTGGTATGGCTTATTATAATGAAGGCCTCACTGCTAATACACATTCCGAATTTTATTTAGTTCGGTTGAGTCTTTTCTGGCAAATATTATTGTTGACTCCCGCTATAATTTTTAGCGTATAACGCATTTAAACTTCGGTATACGACAAAAGTGTATATAACAAAAGTTACTCTAAATAACAAAATAAACAACTTTTGTTATGTTTATATTTGCCGAAAAACCAATAGAAAACGAAATATCGATATTTTTAATTTCAGGCTTCCCTTATAACCCCCACTCCTGTTCGTCTCAGAGAAAATTAATATAGCCTAAAGTCTAAGTTGGGCTAGTAGTAATATACATACCAAGTTTCATAAAATTCGGTTCAGCCGTTTATGCGTGAAAAGGTAACAAACAACCAAACAAACAAACAAACAAACAAACAAAGAAACAAACATACACGAAAGTAACAAAATGCAGTTATGGTGTCTATGACATGTGAAACGAAAAGTTATCGTGAAATTTCGCGAAAAAAATCAATGTACAGACAGAGTTTACAATTTTATATATATATATATATATATATATATATATATATATATATATATATATATATAGATATATACCCAGCTAAGGGTCTATAATGACACAGAGACTACAGGGAAAACATTTATAAGAACTCTGTTTTGCCATCTTATAGTTTGGATTGATGAGGAAATGGTTTGAAAACTATGTCAAGAAAAGAACAATAGGAGATTTACGTAAAGGAAGTAAGTATTAGAATGAAATACTAATAGCAGCGAGGGTATATTTATGCATAGATGTATCTAGGAAGGTTGCAGAGAGGTAGGTCAAGGCATCGTCTTACCTCTTTGCTTATGCATACTCATGCACTGTTCAATAACCCTCGTTCAATATCTAGCAGATACAAACCAACTAAATACATTTTCTCATTTCGATATTTTCGGAAATATTATTTATTTATTACTGAATGAATCGTTACTTCTTAGGCGATTTATAATTATTGCAATTTTTATCAGATTTCCCCCAAGAGAAATCTGCTAAAATTGTCAAACTGTTGTCGAAATAGTTGTAGAATGGACGGCCTTGGAGTCTTTTAAACAATCGATGACGGATACTAGTTATGTAGAAGCACGTAATGGTTACAGTTTGATGTGCCGGCTAGAGAGGCAGCGAGGTAGAACTGGGAGATTAGCAAACACAGCCATAGGATCAAGGATACATATCTACAAATACCATTCACTAGTCGAATTCCTAACCTATACACTCCTCAGCTACTGTTGTAATAATACGCTCAGCCTTAAAACAACCCAGAAAATAAAAAGTCCGTCACGCAGGGGCTGCGTAAACTAAGCAGATTTCCCACGTGAAGTTTTACAATAGAGAAATCTGCCTAATAACAACTGTAGTAGTAAGAAACCTCTAAACCTAAAACATTATTTAGGGCGTAATAACCCAGAAGTTTCTAGCCCCAAAAAACAGTTAACCTAACCTCTAAACCTATTCACGAGGGACGAATAGTTATGGAAATGGCCACCAGATCTCTCGGCGGAAAGTCCGAACATGCAGATTACAAATGCAAATATCTCGGTTAATATTCAAGATAGAGAATAAATGCATATAACAATATTTATAGTAAATTTAATTTCCAATAAGATTGGTTCTATACAATTTTTCGATCCGATGCATAATAACGGAGATATTTCGAATTTTTGAAAATCCCCCTCTAAACCCCCCCTCCCACTGGTCCGATTTCAGCCGTTAACGAACTTGATCTTCCTTTTTACATAAAACGATTAAATACCTAGTTTGGTGACGATTAAACAAAAATTGCGACCGCTAGAGTGTTAACAGACAAATATATATATATATATATATATATATATATATATATATATATATATATATATATATATATATATATAGATATATAGTTTTGAACGGACCTCATTTTCGTCCTCTCCTGGGTAGGATGGATGGACATTTGAAGAAATTTTTCGAAAATTCCGTCATGAGTACGACCTCAATAGCTGATTTCCCTTAAGGAAAATCTGCTAAAAGAGCCTCACGCAGGGGCTGCGTAAACAATGCACATTTCCTACTTGCTGCTATAACATGTATGTGATCTCAACTGTCTTCAAAATAGGATTTTCTAAGCCTCTCTTTTCTCCAATGCCCAAGAATCGTACCTTCAAATAGATTTGTGACTAGCAGTACCCTGCGTGCGTTCCTATTCCACCAACTAAAATGCTAAATTATGATAAAGATCTATATAATAAAAGTTACTCTAAATACAAATTAAACATCTTTTGTCATGTGCAGGTTCGCCAAAAAACAATAGGAAACGAAATATGACGATTTTTCATTTCATGCCTCCCTAACAACCCCCACTCCTGTCCCTTCCTAAAAATGTTATTATAGCTTATAGTAAAAAATACGGAGTTTCGTTGATTTCGATTTAGTCTTTCGTGTCCTATAACAATGTTACCCATTCTATAGTTTTTCAGTATACCTCATTTATACTTCGTGATACGGAAAAAGTGCATATGTTAAAAGTTACTTTTAATAATAAAATAGACAACTTTTATTTTGTGCATAATTACCGAAAACCCAATAGGAAAAGAAATATCGCTATTTTTAATTTCAGACCTCCCTTACAACCCCCACTCCTGTTCGTACCTCGAAATTTTAATGTAGCTTATAATCAGGGACGTGTTAGTACCAAACCTCATATGGAGTTTCGTTTCGTTCGGTTTAGACTTTTGTGTCATATGAAAATTGACTCCCACTATAGTTTTTAGTTTTTTTATACTTCAGTATACGAAAAAAGTGACAACAAGATAAACAAGTTTTGTCACGTGCTTTTGTACGCGTTACAAAATATCGCTATTTTTAATTTCAGGCCTCGCTTATAACCCCCACTCCTGTTCGTCTCAGAGAATATTAATACAGCAAGAAACCTAACCTGTTTTAGTAGTAATATACACACCAAGTTTCATAAAATTCGGTTTAGCCGTTTACGATTCTATAAAGGTCATACAAACAAACATTCATTTTATATATATATATATATATATATATATATATATATATATATATATATATATATATATATATAGATGAAGACAACGACTTCATCACAAATATATTTTCGTTTGCCTTATGATATGGCCAAGAAGTTTCACCCTCCCTTTTCCATGGCCTTTATGAGGCTTTTGCTTTCAATTATCTCAATTATACGTTGCATATTTTTGAACGTGTTCTAGTGAATCTGCTGCGTTTCCATCTCTCCCAAACCATTATATTCCATTTTTTGAGGAGCCTAACCTTCGCTCCCATAAAGCAGTACAGCCAACATGAAAAAGTTATTAGTTTTTTTTTATATCCACAATTTTATATGTTAAAGTACTCTTTTAGCAGATTTCCTTAAGGGAAATCAGCTATTGAGATTGTACTCATGACGGAATTTTCGACATTTTTCTTCAAATGTCCATCGATCCTACCTAGTAGATGACGAAAATGAAGTCCGTTCAAAACTGTATATATATATATATATATATATATATATATATATATATTTGTCTGTTACCGCTCTAGCGGTCGCAATTTTTGTTTGATCGTTACCAAACTCGGAATTTAATCGTTTTATGTAAAAAGGAAGATCAAGTTCGTTAATGGCTGAAATCGGACCAGTGAGAGGGGTGGTTTAGAGGGGAGGATTTTCAAAAAGTCGAAATATCTCCGTTATTATGCGTCGGATCAAAACATTGTATAGAATGAATATTATAGCAAATTCAATTTACTATAAATATTGTTCTATACATTTATTCTGTATCTTGAATATTAACCGAGATATTTGTATTTGTATTCTGCGTGTGGTCGGCCTTTCCCCCGAGAGCTCTGGTGGCCGTTTCTGTAACTATTAGTCCCTCGTGAATAGGTTTAGAGGTTACTTACTACTACAGCTGTTATTAGGCAGATTTCTCTATTGTAAAACTTCACGTGGGAAATCTGCTTAGTTTACGCAGCCCCTGCGTGACGGACTTTTTGCTTTTGAAGGCTTCATTAGCAAGTGCTATTACTCTATCGACTTCAGTTCTACTATCATTGTCTTCAGTGAACAAAGCTCTTGGACTTCTTCAAATATAATGTGCCCAATTCTAGTATATATATATATATATATATATATATATATATATATATATATATATATATATATATATATTAGATTGGTTTTGTTTCTTCTATACAACAAAAATTATTATGTCAAATTATTTTGAGTCCTTTAGGACTTGCAGCATTCTATTCATCTCTGTTTGGGACTTTGCCTGCAGTGCAATATCATCTGCGAATCTGATGCAATGAATGGGTTTAACGTTAATCTGTACAGTATACTTTCGGTTGTTTCTTTAATTGTACCTTAAGTAACTCTAACTTACCTTTCACACTCGTCAATAATGATTTATGTACTACACACACTCATAGACACACAATAGCAAGAGGGGATAAGAGCAAGAGACAGACAATGGAGCTGTTTTTGTCCCGGTAGCTTTCACCAGCGGACGCACATAGCTCTGCCGACAAATGCAGGAAATGGCAGAACCTGTCTCTCTCTCTAGCCACCGCAACAAATTAACAACTACCAACACAAAAAATAACTGGAGTAAGAAAGAGCGAGCATTTTCATGAAAAAACCAAGCAGGTTAATAGCTGTAGTCGTGGTCAACCTGCTCGGAACACTGTACACACATCACCCTCACAACACTTTTAGCAGATTTCCCTTAAGGCAAATCAGCTATTGAGGTTGTACTCATGACGGAATTTTCGAAATGTTTCTTCAAATGTCCATCGATCCTACCCAGGAGATGACGAAAATGATTTCCGTTCAAAACTGTATATATATATCTATATATCTATATATATCTATATCTATATATATATATATATATATATATATATATATATATATAGATATATATTTGTCTGTTACCGCTCTAGCGGTCGCAATTTTTGTTTGATCGTTACCAAACTCGATATTTAGTCGTTTTATGTAAAAAGAAAGATCAAGTTCGTTAACGGCTGAAATCGGACCAGTGGGAGGGGGTTTAGAGGGGAGGATTTTCGAAAATTCTAAATATCTCCGTTACTATACGTCGGACTGAAAAATTGTACAAAATCAATCTTATTGCAAATTAAATTTACTATAAATATTGTTATATACATTTATTCTCTATCTTGAATATTAACCGAGATATTTGCATTTGTATTCTGCCAGTAGGCTATGTTCGGACTTTCCGCCGAGAGCTCTGGTGGCTGTTTCCATAACTATTCGTCCCTCGTGAATAGGTTTAGAGGTTAGGTTAACTGTTTTTTGGAGCTAGAAACTACTGGGTTATTACGCCCTAAATAATGTTTTAGGTTTAGAGGTTACTTACTACTACAGTTGTTATTAGGCAGATTTCTCTATTGTAAAACTTCACGTGGGAAATCTGCTTAGTTTACGCAGCCCCTGCGTGATGGACTTTTTTAATAAGCAGATTTCCTTGTTTATGGGGATGATGCCTTGGCCAAACACTGTATAAATCCAGGACGGCCCTAACTGTGTTATGGAAACTACCTGCTTTTATTGACTAAAATTGTTGACAAATTACCATATTGTTTAAGGTCGCAATTGAGTTTTTTTTTTATTTCCTCCAGGTATTTTTTTATAATTTAAAATTTAGGTTTGCATTTATGGTTCCTAAGGAAAGTATACATTTCGTTGGTATAAGTTGGTGATGGAGAAAGCTTTAATTAGGTGAAAATGATAAATGTCAGAGGAGGAGGTCTTACTGAAAACTGGATCTCATTTTCTTCATCATGTTGGTTACAACGATGGACATTTGAAGAAAGGTTTAAAAATTCGCGTCATGAGCACGGCCAAATATGACTTCGCTAGGAGACATGATAATTATAAGCATTGAGTGTATATGCTGCTGCTCATGCTGTTTGTTTCATTAAGTTTTATGGGAGAAAACTACTAGGTTTCATCGCCCTGTCATATCTATAACTTTCGTTTTAAGGTTAAGTACCTGCATTTTGAGAATAACTGTGTTTATTTAAATTGCAATTATTGTATTTTTTGGAAATTCGTATTTTAATTTTATCTTCATTCATATCGCCATTTTAAAATTAAAAATATAAACAAGGATACAAGAAATTCGTTATATTAATTTCTTCAATTTGTAATATAAATGTCTTCAATTTTTAATAAAAATTTCTTGAGGCTCAGGTTAGCCATGTGAGTTAAAGCGTTGCCTATAATCTCACATGGTAAACCTAGAGTGGCGAGTTACATTCCCTGTCTGGGCAATAGGAATTTATTTAGTGACGGAATTCATTAAATAAAATCCTTAGTCCCAGCCTGGCTAGAAAAGGGTGGTAACCTGTAGATAACCCGCCCCAATTAGCCTTAGTTGCAAAAAAGTGGACGTTAATAAATAATTTAAATTTTCATAAAATTAAACAATTCTATCTCTTTGGGGTCAATCTACAAGGGCCACAGCTATATCATTGGAAATATTGCATTCGTTTCGAATATTTGTATACGTTTGACATTCCATATATGGTAGTCATTGTTACACTTGCTACATATCGGAGGTTGATCTTTTGGCACAAGATAACCATGCTAATGATAACCATATTCTGAGTCTTCCTCGTAAGAATTCATCTCTTCTGTTGTCTCTCATCGAATATTTACATGGACGGATGGAGGTTTTAATAGTTTTTAGTTGTGTGTTTCGTTCAGCATCTGTTGCCAGTTTTTATCACTACCTTCTTCCAGTGGTTGGTAGAGTTGTGCAGATGTAATTGTTGTAGAGGTGATGGAGTCAAGTTGGTGGGCTCCCCTGCCTGCTACATCTCCTTTTCCATTTCTGGCTGCTCTTGATGAGAACAAAGAGGTATACGATTGAGGTCTGAGTAGACCTAGTGCTCTACTCCCAGCTACGTCACAGCCTATAGCTCTCCCCTCTCACTCTCTATGGAATGGAAGCACTCTCTCTCTCCTCTTCTATATTTAGGCCCCGTGTCCTCTTCTGCCAAGACAATAGTATTGCTGCACTCTAACTGCTGCATTGGAAAACTATAATGATAAAGCTTTTATTCAATGGCATACTCAACGGCCGCCCATTTCTCAGAAAATCTCAAATCCATTGCTGAGTAAACTAAGCAGATTTCCCACATTAAGTTATACAATAGATATATGTAAATACATTTACACTTAACACTACCGTAAATATTAAGAAAACAAATACAAATGACAATGATAAATATTTCAGTCAATTTACATTTTAATAACCACCCAAAAGGAAAGCTTCTGGATTGTAAACAGGTCAGCCAATCTCTCACAGCTGAATGATAGAAATATCCATCTAACCGGAAATAAAAATAATTTTATTAAAAACTATTTTAATTTTATTAAAACCTAGATAATTTTTTTTATATCTATCACTCTCATTTTAATAATTCAAGTACAAAAGGGAAGGGGGGAGGGGGTCAGAGCGTATTCGCATGTATATAATTTAGAAACAATTCGTTCAACATAATATTTGGTACTTTGCCTTGAAACAAGAAATTTCATGATGTGTTTGGCTTATTTTGGGTATGCAAATATCTTGGTTAATATTTGAGATAGAGAAAGATTGTATATAGCATTTAGAGCTAATTTACTTTGCAATACTACTGGTTATGTACAATTTTTCGATCCGACTTATAGTAATGTAGAAACTTCGAATTTTTTGAAATTTTCTTCAAATGCCCATCGATTCTACACACGAGATGACGTAAATGAGGTCCGTTCAAAAGTATAAATATACCTATATGTCTTTAAACGCTCTAGCGGTCGCAATTGTTTCGAAAAGTCTCCGTAACAATACGTCATATTGAAAAATTGTGTTGTGGTGTGCTGTCACTCTTATTGAAAATTAAATTGACTACTAATATTGTTCTATACATTTATTCTCTATCTTGAATATTAACCGAGATATTTGCATTTTTATTAAGTGTGCAGATAACGGAGGAGATGAGATCGGCTAACTTCCGTTCTGGTTGTGAGTTTCCGCCGAAAGCTAATTCGGCCGTTTCCGTAACTGTTAGTTTATGCAGCCCCAGCATGACGGACTTTTTGGAAACTTAATATATAAGCATTTCATACAAAACTCAAGTTCGTCCACAAGTTCACTAGCCGGATCGGGTACTTGTATAGAACCAACCTTATTACAAATGTATTTGCCTCTAAATATTAATATATACATAATTTATTTAATTTGAATATTAGCCGAGATAATTGGATTTGTGTTTTCATTTTCGGCCTTTTGTCAACCCCCACTCCTAGTCATATCATGTAAACAATAAGCAGTTATAACATTAACTTCTTTATAATAAGCTTAAATACTTTATTATTATTATTATTATTATTTATTAACGTCCACTTTTTGCAACTCAAGCTATTTGGGACGGGTTATCTACAGGTTACCACCCTTTTCCAGCCAGGCTGGGCTACCAAATAGTGTTTCCATGAGTCCTTTATTAAGTGAGATACATGCACATTCGTTATAAGGTGACGTAATCAATTAAGATGATACGTTCTTGTTGACTTGGTCTATAGCATTCTCGGCATTTGGACGTTTCAGTCAAGACCAAAGATCAAATTTGTTTTGTTGTTGACAGAAATTGGCCCAGGGCTAGGCGGGGTTTAGAGGGCTGGGGAATTATAACATATAATATACTCGTATTAGTAGCCTTTATTATTAGTCGGAACGTAAAATGTTATAGAATCATTCTTCTTAAACTATTGGTACTCTACAATTGTTGTTCTTTACATCTTTTGTTGGGATGCCATCACTAGTATATCTTGCCAGCATTGTCTATCTTGAATATTAACCAAGATATTTGCATTTTTCAGTTTTCATCCTTGAGCAAACCCCCACTTCTACTCATGTTACAAAAAGAATAGTCTCTTATATAATTATTACTATTATTTGAGGCTTAAATACCAAATATTGTTTTACAGAGACCTTTATTAAACGAGATAGATGCAAATATGTTCTTGTGACCTCCCCCCCCTCCGTCTTAAATTCTTGGACTACTAAAATTTGATTGATTGATATAAAAATTATTCTGATTCATTATAAATTACAATACTAGGTAAGTACATAGTTTTCAATAACATTAATGTTATATTCTCATATGTTGTCCCCGATTAGCCTAAGTTGCAAAAAGTGGACGTTAATAAATAAATAAATAATCATATGTTGTCATGGTTTTTTTTCCGCTGATCCGTTGGCAGACCTGTTTGTTTACATGTGAGACGCTACCCCCCAGGGCAGGGGAAAGATTTCTTATTACCGTTTGTATTTATTCACTTAACATTCACGGTGGTGTTGTGTTAGCAGTATGTAGGATTATCTATTATTAATCTTCACGAGGGAAATCTGCTTAGTTTACACAGCCCCTGCTTGACGTACGTTTTTTTTTACCCTTATCGATATTTCTAGGCCAGCGAGGTATGAAATGGTAGAATTGGTATATTTGTGACAGCTATAACTATTTGTGAGACATCTACCTTCTGAGTAGATTTGGTGCTTTGCAGTAAGTCATTGCTAGCTAGTGGCACACAGCGCCCACACACCTGTGGTGCAAGCCTATTTTCCACATAATATTTGGTAACTTGTAGCAAGTTGGAACTGGTCAGCCCACGCCCCATCTATCTAGCTTTCCACAAACTTAGCTCTTGACCTACTAATGTACAACATTTCATTGTATAACTTGCAGTAATAGGCCTTTCGACACAAATGACCGCCATCCCTCCTCTCCTGAATAAGCTAAGACGATTTAATGACTTTACAACTTACTAATCTCTCAGGTTAACTAATAACCTACCAATATCTCTTCGTTGCCAGGTTGAAATAAAAAGGCCCGATAAAGTTCCTTATGATCACGCAGGGGCTGCGTCAACTAAGTACATTTTCCACGTGCGTCACGTATTTGCAATTATTACACGTAGAACGTGAAGATAAACGTAAAAGTTCAATGAGAAGAATATTTGGTATTTAGGCTTCAAATAAACTGCTTCACAATATTTATATTGTGTGCCCTACCTTTTTATTTATTAGTTTTATATACATACATACATACACATACACACACACACACACACATATATATATATAGTTTTGAACTGTCCTCGTTTTAGCAGATTTCCCTTTAGGGTAATCAGCTATCATCGTCGACCCATGGCGCGGTTTTCCAAAAATTTCCTCAAATGTCCATCGATCCTACCCAGAAAATGACGAAAATGAGGCCCTTTCAAAATTGTATTTGTCTAACGGTCTAGCTATCGCAATTTTTGTTTAGTCGTTATCAAACTCGATATTTAAACGTTTTAAGGAAAAATAAAGATCAAGTTCGTTAACGTCTCAAATCGGAACTGCGGAGGGATGGTTATTATAAGTCGGATTGAAGCATTGTATGGAACAAATCTTATTTAAACTTAAATTTACTATAAATTTTGTAATATACATTTATTCTCTACCTTGAATATTAACCGAGATATTTGCAGTTTTCAGCATTCGACAAACCCCCATTTCTATTAATGTTACATAATCAATACTCGGTTATAAATACCCGAATTCCAAATATAGGTGGAAGTATAAATACCAAATATTGTTTTCAAGAGTCTTTTATTCTACGAGATAAATGCAAATACGTTCTGTTGACCCCCCCCCCCCACTTGTCTTTAGTTCTAGAACTTATAAAATATGAGTGATTGAGATAAAAATTAGTCAGATCTATTAGAACTGATTTATTTATTTTCGTCCATTAAGGTCAGTGAGATTAAGGTCAACATTTAACTCACATGGCAAACCTGAGCCCCAAAATAAATTAACAGTACTAGATATAGTAAACATTTATTTATTATTTATTAACGTCCACTTTTTCAACTCAGGCTAATTGGGACAGGTTATCTACAGGTTACCACCCTTTTCTAGGTTAGCCAGGGTGTATAGTAAACAGTTTACAATAAAATTAATGTCATGTTCAGATATATTTAAGTAATTGTTTTAGCAGATTTCCCTTAAGGGAAATCAGCTATTGAGGTTGTACTCATGATGCGATTTTCGAAATTTTTCTTCAAATGTCCATTGATCCTACCCAGGAGATGACGAAAATGAGGTCCGTTCAAAACTGTATATATATATATATATATATATATATATATATATATATATATATTTGTCTGTTATCGCTCTAGCGGTCGCAATTTATGTTTGATCGTTACCAAACTCGATATTTAGTCGTTTTATGTAAAAAGAAAGATCAAGTTCGTTAACGGCTGAAATCGGACCAGTGGGAGGGGGGGTTTAGAGGGGAGGATTTTCGAAAATTCGAAATATCTCCGTTACTATAAGTCGGATCGAAAAATTGTACAAAATCAATCTTATTGCGAATTACATTTGCTATAAATATTGTTATCTACATTTATTCCCTATCTTGAATATTAACCGAGATATTTGCATTTTTATGAAATTTGGGCCGATAACGGATTTTTGAATTTCCCGCCAAAACCTAGTTCGGACCTTTGCCGTAACTGTTCGGCTCTCCCGTGGAGATTTCTCTATTGTATAACTTCACGTGGGAAATCTGCTTAGTTTACGCAGCCCCTGCGTGACGGACTTTTTATTTCTGGTGAAGGATATTTCTAACTAGCGGGTTGGCTGACCTGTTTGTTTGTAATACAGACGCTTTTGGTTTTGGAGGTTATAAAAATTAAATTTGGCTAATTTTTTTCTGATTTTACTTTGTATTTGTTCACTTAATATATACGGTGGTGTTAAGTTTTGCCAGTATGTACATTTGTCTATTGTAAAAGTGAACTTGGGAAATCTACTTATTAGCAGATTTCCCTTCAGGGAAATCAGCTATTGAGGTTGTACTCATGACGGAATTTTCGACATTTTTCTTCAAATGTCCATCGATCCTACTTAGTAGATGACGAAAATGAGGTCCGTTCAAAACTGTATATATATATCTATATATATATATATATCTATATATATATCTATATATATATATATATATATATATATATATATATATATATATTTGTCTGTTACCGCTCTAGTGGTCGCAATTTTTGTTTGATCGTTACGAAACTCGAAATTTAGTCGTTTTATGTAAAAATAAAGATCAAGTTCGTTAACGGCTGAAATCGGACCAGTGGGAGGGGGGGTTTAGAGGGGAGGATTTTCGAAAATATCTCCGTTTTTTAGTAAGGAGGCATACTCGGTTCCGGATTTCCGGCGGAAATGGGCCGCCATTGAGTACGACATTTGGGGATTTCTTTCATCCCGGAATCCATGTTGTAAGGTGTTGCCGATAGAGTTAGCTGGCATCTGAGAGGTGAGTAGTGTTTTTGAGAACCGTGATGGTGACTCACTGGCGGAAAGGGATGGTCGTCTCAGCGTTACGTCAGTGCTGAACAAACCGAAATGAACTGACATGGTAACAACTTGGATATTTTATTGTTGAAGAATTTGTTGCAGGAGTGTATATATGAGGAGGAGCATTGTTGATGTTGGGATCTGCAGAGGCAGATGGCTGGAGATATCATCCTTGCATAACCTCTCCATCTGGGTCTAGGTCAGCCTCTCTCCCTCCTACCTGATAAACATACCTCACGCAGCGTCTCCGGAAACTAAGCACATTTCTCACGTGAAGTTCTACAATACAGAAATCTTCATACTAGTAACAGTAGTAGTTACGACTCTCTAAACCAATTTCACGAGAGTCGAACAGTTACGGAAATGGCCGAACTAGCTTAAGCGGCTACTCACGCATAGACCCGACATCAGCCGTTCTCATCTCGTCCCTCATCCGCACACACTTAATAAACAGTCCGTCACGCAGGGGCTGCGTAAACTAAGCAGATTTCCCATGTGAAGTTTAGCAATAGGGAAATCTGAATACTGGTAACACTTAACACCACCGTGAGTAAATACAAACGGTAATGAGAAATTTTCAGTTAATTTTAGTAAATTCCCACTGAAACGGATTCTGAATTGTAAGAATAATTTATATTTTAATAATTCAAATTTTTGTGGTCCGAGAACTAAAGAAGGGAGGGGGGGGGGCGGATGAACAGAACGTATTTGCATAAATCTCACAAAGTAACGAAGGTAAGGTAAGGTTAGGAACGACAGGTAAGGTTAGAAGAAGCTTCCACCAGAGCCGAGCAGTTACGGAAACGGCCGAACTAATCCGAACTATTCCTGACCACAGACTTCATAACAATGCAAATATCTCGATTATTATTCAAGATAGAGAATAAATGTATAATAACAATATTTATAGTAAGTTTAATTTTCAATAAAATTGGTTCTATACAATTTTTCGATCCGATGCATAATAACGAAGATATTTGGAATTTTCGAAAATCCCCCCTCTAAACCCCCCCCCCTCCCTCTAGACGAAACGAGTAATATAAAACGAGTAAATATCGAGTTTGGTAACGGTCAAACAAAATTACTACCGCTAAAGCGTTAACAGACAAATATATGTATATATAATTTTGAAGGAACTTCATTTTCGCCTCCGATTCATCTCCTGGGTAGGATCGTGGACATTTGAAGACATTTTTTTCGAAAATCGCGTCATGAGTACGACCTCAATAGCTGATTACCCCCAAGGGAAATCTGCTAAAATCTTCTGAGTGGCAGTATTGGTAAAGGAGTGATCTCTAGTTGTGCATGGAATGATTCTTTATCTAGTGTGGTGATGATTGAAGAATAAGTAGTACGATGAAACACATGCAAGACTCGGAAAACATACCTTGGGGCAGGAGGAAACTTAAATTATTTATTAAAGTACACTTTTGGCAATTAAGGCTAAGGACGGGTTATCTACAGGTTACTACACTTTTCCAGTCAGGGTGGGGCTGTGGATTTTATTTAATGAATTCCGTCACTAAATAAATTCCTATTGCCCAGGCAGGGAATATAACTCGCCACTCTAGGTTTGCCATGTGAGATTACGGTCAACGCTTTAACACGCATGGCTAACCTGAGCCACAATTGAGGAGCGAATTAATGTAAAGAACAATATGATTGGAAACTGGATAACTGAATAACATAAAAAGTTTTTCTACTATTTCAGCTGCATCGCTGGGAAAAAAATATTTTCATTATGAGGAATTCGGCGGTTTGATTTCTTATTGATTTGAAAATTCTAAATGGAAATGCGTCTTCTTCGTCGAATAGTGTTCTTAATTTGGTTAGCTGTCTCGATTTCGTCTGTTTTGGGTTTTTCGGAGAATTTAACACCGTCCACGCTGTATATTGTATTTATTCCCACGTTTATTTCTAGAGTTTCTAGTACTAATCTTCTACCAAGGTGGTCATATCTATGACGGATGATTTTCATTCTCTGATGTTTCAAATCAGCAACTTGTTGGTTCTCCTGTGGCTTGGTCTTCTTTCCTGTTTGTTCCAAGATAGCGGAGTTTATATGATACCATGTGATTACGGTACAATTTCTGTAGGCCAGACCAACAGAGATCAACCAACACATGGCTGATCTGAAACATCAGAGAATAGAAACATCCACCATAGCTAGACAGGCAAGTATTTGTTCTCACCAAATTAAATTAGATGAAACAAAACTTCTACATAGAGAAGACCACCACTGTAGAAGGATAGTGCTCGAAGCTGTCAAAATAAACAAGAAGTAGAAGACGTTAGGTACTTGTATTCGTGAAAGTTGGGCAGATATGTCGGTGTAAGTTGAGCTAATTTGATGTGACTGCGTAAATTGGGCACGTATTAGAGTAAGTTATCCTTATGTGTTAATGTAAGTTGGGCTCAAGTTTTGGCTTAAGTTGGTCACAAAATGTAGTGTAAATTGGTCAATTAACCACTATACAGTTTGACATATGTTAGCATAAGGGAGGCCGATGTGTCAGAGAAAGATGGGCACACAAGTTAGTGTAAGTTGGTCATTGATTCTGCGTAAGTTGGGCACAAAATGTAGTGTAAATTGGCCAATTAACCACCATAAAGTTTGGCACATATGTTAGCGTAAGGGAGGCCGATGTGTCAGAGAAAGATGGGCACACAAGTTAGTGTAAGTTGGTCATTGATTCTGCGTAAGTCGGGCACAAAATGTAGTGTAAATTGGCCAATTAACCACCATAAAGTTTGGCACATATGTTAGCGTAAGGGAGGCCGATGTGTCAGAGTAAGATGGGCACACAAGTTAGTGTAAGTTGGTCATTGATTCTGCGTAAGTCGGGCACAAAATGTATTGTAAATTGGCCAATTAACCACCATAAAGTTTGGCACATATGTTAGCGTAAGGGAGGCCGATGTGTCAGAGTAAGATGGGCACACAAGTTAGTGTAAGTTGGTCATTGATTCTGCGTAAGTCGGGCACAAAATGTAGTGTAAATTGGCCAATTAACCACAATAAAGTTTGGCACATATGTTAGCGTAAGGAAGGCCGATGTGACAACGTGAGATGGGCACACAAGTTTGTGTAAGTTGGTCATTGAGTCAGCGTAAGTTGGGCATATGCGTGGGCTGATGTGTTAATCCAACTTGGGTTTACGTCCTATTGTGAATTAAGATCAGCTTAGGACCATCAATATCACCTCTCCAATGAAACTTTACAATCATAGTCTTAATGACGATTCAGCATCTTTTCTTGGAGTTTCATGGAAATCAGTTACGCTCACCGTTCGAAGAATATTTGATTTCAATATAAAATTTGTACAAGGAGTTTCACCAGCTTTAATAAATTTGCTTTCCGCTGGTCAAAACATTTCACAAACCAACTAACTTCAGGTTTCTCCTTCGGCATAACTTTTTTTTTTTTTTGGTAAGAAGTTTTTGCACCAATTAACATCTTTTTGGTGCCGTTAGCAAATTGGTAGGCTTCACGGCCTATAGACCATTGAGCCTAAATAGGATATTTAATCCTGCCGACCTCATTGGCGATTGTAAGGCAGAGTAATTTGCCTGAAATTAGAGGATAAAAAGGGTGACTAATCCTGAGAGATGACTATGGCTTTGCCTACCTCGCTGCTATTGGCTAGAGATGCGAACGAGGCGTTCACTCGCTAACCTCTTTGGGCTGACATTGGCTCTGCTAGCTATGGCAGTGGATTGCCCAATACGCCTCCATATCAATATGATTGCAGATGGAATAGCAACAACCCTTCTCCAAATCCATCTCCGCCCGTGACCTCCACTCCAATCAAATATACACTCCGTTCATTCTGAATCGATTGGGTAGCGCTCCCAATTGGATAGCAACCCAATCGACGGCGAAACATCGACCAAAAACGTTGGTCACGCAAGGGCTGCGTAAACTAAGCAACTTTACAACGATCTTGAATGGAACACAATCCATCTCATCTCAAAATACATTCTCTATTTCCAAATACAAATTCGTCGAGTAGAATTGGGTGGTCAATAAAATCTTGACTACTTCATCACACAACTTATTTGGATGTATCTCATCAAGTAATGACAGAAATATACAGGGCGATGACCAAAAGTGGGAGTTGGTATTTAAGATTTGATTATATTGGCTCATTATGCAACAGATTAGTGCTAATAACAATTGACATAAGTAAGATTGGGGGTTTACACAATGTGTAAACAAACTACTAATATCTCCGTTAACATTCAAGATAGATAAAAAGTTTATAAATTAACATTTATAGGAAATTAAATGTGCAATAATATTGGTTTTATACAATTTTCTGAAAGGCCGTATAATAATGAAGACAATTTGAACTAACCCCCTAAATGGATCGAAACAATAAATAAGGTTCAAACAATACACTTATAAGTATATTGGTTTATTCCTCATGTGACATGATTAAGAAGCTTCATTGAAGGCTGAAAAAATAGGAATAACTCCATTCCATGCATGTATCACTACTGTAAAAGTTCAATGAAAACAATATTCGTTATTAGGTTTCCAAACAAGTGATTACTGATATTAAAGCTAGTTCTTAATGTGAAATGAGCAGAAGTGGGGGTTAACTGAAGGTTAAAAACTAAAACAAATGCAAATATTTCGGTTACTACCCAAGATAATGAAAAAAACATACATAACAACATTTATAGAAAATTGCATTTAAAATAAGATTTGTTCTATGCAATTTAAAATTTAAAAAAAAAACGAATATCTAGGTTAATACTCAAGATAGAAAACAAACGTCACGCAGGAGCTGCGTAAACTTAGCAGAATTTCCTCGTGATGTTTAACAATAGATAAATCTACATACTCCTAACACAACAGCAACGTGAATAAATAGAAACGGAAATAAGAAATGTTTCATCCAATTTCAATATCCTGCCGACAGGAAGCGTTAGAAATGTAAACAAAACAATTACTGAAATATATCAGAATATAACATATTAATTTTATTGAGAACTATTTACTATATATAGTACTCTATTAATTAATAATGAATCAGAATAATTGTTATCCCAATCAATTAAATTTTAGTAGTCCAAAACCTTAAGACGGTAGGGGAACTCTCACCAGGACATGTTTGCATGTATCTCGTATAATAAAGGTCTCTTGAATACAATTCTTGATTTTTAAGCTTCGAATAATGTGATTTATTATGTAGCAGAGTATTGTTTATGTAACATGAGTAGAAGTGGCACCACCGTCAATATTAAGTGAATAAATAAAAACTTTAATAAGAAATCTTTCAGCGAATTCTAATAACCTCCCGACCGGAAGTGTCTGAAATATAAACAACAGGTATGCAACCTCTTTATTAATTCTTTGAAAACTACTTACTATATCTAGTGAGTGGGAGATAACACAGATTACTACTAAGACTAATAAAACAAACAAGCAAGTGATTTGAGTTTTTAAAGAACTATTCAGGAAGTCTTACTATAGAAATACCATCATTATTCAGTCAGCAATGATTTCCGGGGCAGTGTTCCTTAGCTAGGTTAGATATAGAAATATGCATGGGCTTGGTGCAGGCTTGCATACAGAGCTAGAATGCATAGCTTGCATACATAGCTAGAATGCATAGCTTGCATACATTGCTAGAATGCATAGCTTGGTGCTGGCTTGCATACATTGCTAGAATGCATAGCTTGGTGCTGGCTTGCATACATAGCTAGAATGCATAGCTTGCATACATTGCTAGAATGCATAGCTTGGTGCTGGCTTGCATACATTGCTAGAATGCATAGCTTGGTGCTGGCTTGCATACATAGCTAGAATGCATAGCTTGCATACATTGCTAGAATGCATAGCTTGGTGCTGGCTTGCATACATTGCTAGAATGCATAGCCTGGTGCTGGCTTGCATACATTGCTAGAATGCATAGCTTGGTGCTGGCTTGCATACATTGCTAGAATGCATATTTTGCATACATTGCTAGAATGCATAGCTTGGTGCTGGCTTGCATACATTGCTAGAATGCATAGCTTGGTGCTGGCTTGCATACATTGCTAGAATGCATAGCTTGGTGCAGGCTTGCATACATAGCTAGAATGCATAGCTTGGTGCAGGCTTGCATACATTGCTAGAATGCATAGCTTGGTGCTGGCTTGCATACATTGCTAGAATGCATAGCTTGGTGCAGGCTTGCATACATAGCTAGAATGCATAGCTTGCATACATTGCTAGAATGCATAGCTTGGTGCTGGCTTGCATACATTGCTAGAATGCATAGCTTGGTGCTGGCTTGCATACATAGCTAGAATGCATAGCTTGCATACATCTCTAGAATGCATAGCTTGCTGCAGGCTTGCATACATAGCTAGAATGCATAGCTTGGTGCTGGCTTGCATACATTGCTAGAATGCATAGCTTGGTGCAGGCTTGCATACATAGCTAGAATGCATAGCTTGGTGCTGGCTTGCATACATAGCTAGAATGCATAGCTTGCTGCAGGCTTGCATACATTGCTAGAATGCATAGCTTGGTGCAGGCTTGCATACATTGCTAGAATGCATAGCTTGGTGCTGGCTTGCATACATAGCTAGAATGCATAGCTTGCTGCAGGCTTGCATACATTGCTAGAATGCATAGCTTGGTGCAGGCTTGCATACATAGCTAGAATGCATAGCTTGCCACGCCGGAGAGACAGAAACATGGGAATATAGGTTACATGGATTATATGGTCTGCTGGGTGTAGCAGCTACAGGTTTTAGTATTTGATAATTATCCAAGAACAGGGTTAGGGGAATATTGTTGAAAGGTTGGGTTATTGCAAGTAAAGCAGGTTGCTGGGAACATGTTTCGGGAATTTTGGGCCGAAGGAAAGGAGAGTTGTTACGACACACCTTTGATGCAGGCTACATAGCTGCAAGTCCTCGACATGTCCGGCCACATAACT
This sequence comes from Riptortus pedestris, assembly GCA_019009955.1. Classification (NCBI taxonomy): domain Eukaryota; kingdom Metazoa; phylum Arthropoda; class Insecta; order Hemiptera; family Alydidae; genus Riptortus; species Riptortus pedestris. The sequence goes on along the minus strand of CM032229.1, from coordinate 193,344,790 downwards.
CTGTCCGTTCCCTTCAAATGCCACCTACCGTTCGGCCATGTTCTGCATCGGCATATTCATGTCCAGCCCAACAAGTGGTTTGAGCGAGCAATTCCTGTATCAGATGGGGCTGCGCAACTTAGCAGATTCCCCACCTGATGCTATAACACCCGTGATTTCATTCTCTATTTATATATTTAAAAAAGTCCGACACTCAGGGGCTGCGTAAACTAAGCAGATTTCCCACGACAAGGTTTACAATAGATAAATATACATACAGGTAACACTACCCTAAATGTTAAATGAATAAATACAAACGTTAATGAAAACCCTTTCAGTCAACTTACAATACAAGTTCATAATCTCCACAACGGAAAGCGGCTGAATTGTAAACAAACAGGCCATCCAACCTCGTAGCGCTGAATAGATAGATAGACAGGAAAGAGAAACAACTAAAGAAATATATCTGAGTATAACTCATGAATTTTATTCCCCCCTTAACCCCCCTCCCCTCCTACTGCTTCCATTATAGCCATTAACGAGGGAAATCTGCTAAAAAACGGTGATTTAAAAGGTTGAGGGTTGTTAATAACAAAACGTCCGCCAGGCAGGTGCTGCGATTGCTAAGCAGATACCAGATACATGCAAATACGTTCTGTTGACTACCCCCACACATCTTTGTTCTTCGATTATTAAAATTAGAGTTGTTAATGTTATTCTGATTCATTATAAATTACAGGGCTAGTTATAGTAAATAGTTTGCAATAATTAATAATCTGCTATATTCAGACTCTACGTCGGAACGAAAAATTGTTTAGACCCAATCTTATTGAAAATTAAATGTACCATAAATATTCTTATCTACATTTATTCCGTATCTTGAATATTAACCGAGATATTGGCATTTTTAAGGTTTGAGCCCTCAGCAACCCCCCACCTCTACTTATGAAATATTAACAATAAGTTGTTGTATAATGAACAACTTCATTACAAGGTTAATATATTTTTCATTGAACTTTCACTTTGTGAGATCTGTGAAAATACGTTCTGTTGCCCCCCAAAGAAGGCGGGGGGCCTTCTTTTATTCTTGGATTACTAAAATTTGAGTTATTAATGTTATTCTGTTATTATAAATTACGGAGCTAGTATAGTAAATAATTTGCAATAAGATTACTGTGCTATATTCAGATATATTTCAAATTAAATTATTTATTAACGTCCACTTTTTGCTACTAAGGCTAATTGGGACGGGTTATCTACAGGTTACCACCCTTTTCTAGCCAGGGTGGGACTAAGGATTTTACTCAATCAATTACGTCACTAAATAAATTCCTATTGCCCAGACAGGGAATGGAACTCGCCACTCGGCGAGGGGGGGGGTTACCATGTGAGATTAAGGTCAACGCTTTAACTTACGTTAACCTGAGCCCCAGATATATTTCAGTATTTGTCTTTCTTTCCGATCAGGAATGTTAATATATATCTGTTCAGCTCTGAGAGGTTGGCTGACTCTTTCGTTATTGAAATTGACTGATATATTTCTCATTAATGTTTATTTATTCTAAATTTCACTTGATATTCAGACGCTTTCTCTTGTGGAGTTTATTACAATATAAGTTGACTGAAAGATTTCTCATTTACGTTTGTAGTATTCACTTATTTTCACAGTTGTGTTAAGTGTTACAAGTATGTAGATTTATCTATTGCAGAACTTGACGAGTGAAATCTGCAAACAGCCTGTGTATTTGTTCAAATGTGTCTTGTTGTTCTGGATAATAACATTCGTGTTATAGATATTTCTCGAATAGATTAAAGAACTCAATGAGCCTGTGCTGTAAAATAAGTACGTCACGCAGGCTCAATGAGAACAATATTTGGTATTTTGGCTTCAAATAAAGTGAGTCATGATATAAAAGCTTAATGTTAATATAACATGAGATGGAGTGGGGTAAACTGAAGACCGAAAACTATGAAATGCAAATATCTCCGTTCATGTCAAAATAGTTTTAAAAAATCCGTACATGTCAACATTTATAGAACGTTGCGTTTGCAATAAGATTGGTTCTACACAATTATTCGATCCGACGTATAGTAACGGAAATATTAAGAATTTTCCCCCTCTAATCATCCCCCCACTAGTTAGATTTCAGTCATTAACGAACTTGATTTTTAGTTTTACATAAAACGTTTAAACATCGAGTTTGGTAACGATGAAACAAAAAATTGAAACTGCTAGAGCGGCAGCAGATAAATATATACATAGTTTTGGAACGACCTCATTTTCGTCATCTCCTGGGAAGGATCGAAAAACATTTGAGGATATATACTACTACAACTATATATATATATATGAGATATATATATATATATATATATATATATATATATATATATATATATATATCTGGTTCTGAGGTATCAGTTCATTTTGCAAAATTAGTATCTTGTCCAAAATAGTTTGCAACTCCCTGCACTAGTCCAATCTCCTCCTTGTACATAAGCGTCTCATTGGTTTCCATTGTAAATATCAAGGAATAAAATATTTCATTTCCAAGAGAGACTATCCGTATGCCAACACATAGTCCGATGTTCTGCCGAGTTATTAAATCTTTTATATCCTTTATTACGAATGTTTTTTATTTACTTATTTAGGTCCACTTTATGCTTTTGTCGCTGTTTGGGACGGGTTATCTACAGGTTACCACCCTTTTCTAGCCAGGATAGGACTAAGGATTTTATTTAATGAGTCCGTCACTAAATAAATTCATATTGCCTAAGAGATTAAGACAAACGCCCCAACTCACACGGCCAACCTGAGCCCCTTCGAATGTTTGTTACTGTCGTATGTTTATTTTTGAAAAATTTCATCGAATGCACAACGATCCTGCCAAGAAGATGACGAAAATGAAGACAATTCAAAATTGCATATATATATATATATATATATATATATATATATATATGTGTGTGTGTGTGTGTGTGTGTGTGTGTGTGTGTGTGTTTGTGTGTGTGTGTGTGCCATTTTCGTCATCTTCTTGGTAGGATAGGCCTCATCAGTACGACCTCAAGATCTGATTTCCCTTAGGGGAAATCAGCCAGTAGTATTGATGAGGAGATATGTTTAAAATACATAATGTAGAGTATAGTATATATATAGTCCTTGAAGAGGACCTTGCCTGTGCTGGCTAACAATCAGCAATCATCTCTGTTCATCAATATTCATCAAGTCACACAGCAATGAGCACAGCTGTACTTCCTTCTAGTAGCGCATTCCTCTATGCCCAATCACCTGTTCACCGTGTACCTATCGTAGAAATGACTTCAAATAACAATCGATTCTACCTAGGCCATAACCAGAAGCCATTAATGCAGCGGCTGCGAAAATTAAGCAATTTCCTACGTTCTGGGGTGATGTGATCGCCACATATTTCCTATTTAAATGTAAAAAAAATAAAATTAATGAGTAGAGACAGCAGAGGGGGGGGGGGCAGAAATCACGAATAACTGCCTTAATACCAGAGTTACAATGACAAGTATGTATACAATAATTGTAGATCATATTGTATATCAATATTTTAACATAATTGGTTCTATAACATTTTACGATCCCAATTGCAGGTCTGATTTCTGCAAATTAATAAAATGATCTTTAGTGTTGACTGAAAACAATTAAATATCTAGTAAAATAGATCAAATAAATATTTTAGAAATGATAACAAAATCTTAATTGATGAAGTCATTACAGAAAGAATTTTCATATATCCAATACAGTAAAAGTTCAGTGAAAACAATATATATAATTTTGAAAGGGCCTCATTTTCGTCATCTCCTTGGCCGATGGATATTTGAGGAAATTATCTGAAAATCCTATCATTAGTATGACCTCAATACCTGATTTCCCCAAATGAAATTCTGCTAAAACTAAAACGTAGAGATATAAAGTTTAAATTTGGTCGATTAAGAAAGAAACATTGTTTTGAAATGTGAAAACTGGCAGTGGGTGAGGGTTGCTTGTCTATTTGCTGGGAGGACCTAGAGATATAGGTTAGGATGAGGCAATGAAAGATGCATAGAGATATCAGCGGCTACTTCCTTTCTACCTCTATGGATGCTGTAATAGATAGCCACTCCCTCTCTCGCTCATCGGCCCACTTATCCTCTGCAACACCTTCCTATCTCTATGGAATAAAAAGTCCGGTTTGCAATAAAAAAATATACATACTGGTAACACAACCGCGAATAAGTGAACAAATACAAACGGTAATGAGAAATCTTTCGGGTACAAATTCTCTACAAGGGAAAAGGTCTGAATTGTAAATTAACAGGCCAGCCAACCTGAATTCACCGGAAAGAAAAACCGTTAATGAAATATATCAGAATGTAACATATTAATTTTATTGATAACTTTTACTACTGCCAGTGCTGTAATTTGTAATGAATCTGAATAATTTTAATCTCAGTTACTTACATTTTAGTAATCCAAGAACCAAAGAAGGTAGGGGGGGGGTCTACAGTACCAATCTACAGTAGTTATATTATGAAGCACATTATTTGAAGCCTAAATACCAAATATTGTTCTCATTGAACTTTAACGTTTTAAGGTAATTGCAAATATGTAGCGCAAGTGGGAAATCTGTTTAGACAGACTTTTTAAGATAAAACAATTAAATATCGAGTTTAGAAGCGATCAAACAAAAATTTCGTATATACATTCGGAGGCATATATAAATATTTGTGTGTGTGTGTGTGTGTGTGTGTGTGTAGATTTGAACGGATCTCAGTTTTGTCTTCTCTTGGATATTTGAACATTTGAAGAACGGTTTCGGAAATGGAGTCATCGTTACAACCCATGTTAAAAGTCTAAGAAATGAAGAAATCACCTGATGAAAATAGCTGAACCACAATCGAGTGTTTGCAATACGATTGAGGACTGTCGGAACAGCTTCAAGTCATATTAACAATAATATTGACAGAACAGAGAAATGGAGAGTAGAACACCGTGCCAGAGACCGCAGGGAACCAGCTGTAATAAAGGACATCAGCTGTTCTCTAACTGCATCTTATTCAGCTGGATATTCGTTAGCATGGTAGAGCAGGATCTCCTGCAACCTGGAGTTATCTGTTATTACATAACATAATAACCTACTGCATTTTCTGCTCTTTCAGTTCTGGATAAGGAAAATATTCAGGCATAGCAGCAATAAGTATTCCTCTTGGTAATGGAGGTTGTCGAACCTGCAAAATATTTGCCAAGATAGTGTAGATGTGGCCGAATATAGAAGTGGATCAACCCACGGGGAAAGGCCAATGTCCAGAGCACTGCCCTCTGCATTATCTGATTATTCTTGGCGGCAAAAGGGAGTGGTTCGCGCCAAAACCACTCCCAAGGCCTTCCTGCTCCCTTTCCCCCCGATGGAGTAGGCAGTGGCTGTGAGGTGTGCCCAACCCCCTGGAGGTGCTAATTCCAGAATCACTAGTAGAAGTAGATGAACCAACACGCCGGATCGTACACTGGTCATCTCTTATCACTATGATCTCTATATTTCTAATTAAACATCCGATGAGAAGAAATGAAAGTACAATGAAGGTTGAAAACCTGAAACAACGCATAACTCGTTCTTAACTCGTAAAATGCTGCTAACAGTGAGAAAATGCATAGAACAACATTTATTGAGCATCAATAGTTTAACAAGATTGATACAATTATAACATTTTATGAACCGACTAATAATAACGAGGATATTTTGAATTTTGCAATTCCCTTCACTCTAAACCCTCCTCCCCATCATATTCTTGGCCTGATTTCGGCCACAAATTGATCTTTGCTTTTGAATGGAACGGTTAAATATGGAGTATGTATAGAAAAATGAACATTTTGCAGTCAAGAAATCTCTAATTCAAGGCATAATCAAACAACGTTTCTGGATTTAGCTTATCTAGTACAGATTTCTTCAAAATAATATTTGGTATTTAATCTTGGAAAAGACGTTTCATTATTTATTTGCGTATTGTTTGAGTGCGATAACTCAAAAGTGGGTGGGGGTTTACTGGAGGCCAGAATTTAAAAAAACTAATAAGTGAGAATTGAAAAAATAAACTTGGATAATAGGGAAATAAAAAAAAAATTAATATTAACATAATAAAATAAATAAATTGCTGAATAAAATGGAATATGTATCTAAAATGAATTTAAAATAATTGAGATTTAGATTAAATATAGTAAGAGTTTTAAAAAACTGCTCCCTCATAAACATTCGTGTATCAGCGGAGTTCCATACTCAATGTGAGTTACTGACAACAAAAGTTATGAATTGCATTATGACGGGAAGGGAGGGGGCTTTCTGTTTTGCTAGACTAAAAGAAATGATGAGATATATACCTTACATATATTCCAAAAAGCTTATAATGAGCTCAGCAAACATACAAGCACACTAAACACACACACACACACACACACACACACACACACACACACATGCCGAAATGAGATGAGTAGAGTGTCATGCCAACATGAGGGAAATCTGCTTAGTTTACGCAGGCCTTGCGGGACGGACTTTTTAGCCATGTGAGTTAATGCGATGACCTTAATCTCACATGGCAAACCTAGAGTGGTAGTTACATTCCCTGTCTGCACAATAGGAAATTATTTAGTGACGGAAATCAGTAAGTAAAATCCTTAATCCCTCCCAGGCTAGGAAAGGGTGGTAGTCTGTAGTTAACCCGTCCCAATAAGCCTGAGTAACAAAAAGTGGACGTTGTTAAATAATAATATCCATTTTTTCATCACAGCATCTTCATACATAGCAACCGTTTTCGGACATAATGAGACAGCTGGTATGACTATCAGCTGATGGGGGATGATGCGCCAGTAGAATGGCTACAGACCGCATCGATTATCTAACTAATCGATCCTGTGGTCGATGTTTACTCTCTCTCCGGCCAACCTTCACCTCGCTCTTGCCGCTACTTTCGATAGATCCCAGTCACAGCAGCCATCTACCCTTGATCCATCTCCTGTAGATCGCACGTCAGCACGACTCCAAACAGTCTGGAGTCATCCGGGTCCTTGGCTGTTGCAAGATGGAGTTACGCACTCACTAATGGTGTGGTCACTCCTAACACATGCCGCTGTGGTTTGCGGTGGACGGGTTAAGTCCTGTTGAACACTCCAGACCATTGAGACATACTTCGTCCATTGTGCCCTCCAGATAACCCTGTATCTGCCTTATAAGTCTCTGCAAGGATGCAAATGCAGATATTCATCAGAGAACCAGCCTTCAAAGAGCAGAGAAGCGTGGACTCTCGGCTACCAACTCTAGATTGGAACAGCTGTAAGAGGAAAGGCTTTCTTGCTGCACCTTGCTAATAGTTGGTTAGTTTGCAGATGATGGCTTCAGAAAGGCAATACCCATGGTTCGCAATCAAACAACCATTTAAACACAACTCTTTTAGCAGATTCCGGGAAATCAGCTATTGTCGTCCAACTCATGACGCGATTTTCGAAGCATTTCCTCAAATGTTCATCGATCCTGCGTAGTATATGACGAAAATGATGTCCGATCAAAATTATATATGTGTGTGTGTATATATAACACAATTTGTTGTGACAATTCTTATTTAATCGTCACCAAACTCGATATATAAGGGTTTCAAGTAAAACTAAAAGTCGAGTTTTTTAATGGCTGAAATCGAAATAGTGGGAGATGGGCGGGGTTTAGAGTGGATGAATTTCAAAAACTCTATATATCCCCGTTATTATGCATCGTATCGAATAATTGTATAAAATCAATCTTATTGAAAATATAATGTTCTATAAATGTTCTTATGTACATGTTTTTATTATCTTTAATATTAACCGAGATATTTGCGTTATTCTAGTTTTCGGCCTTGAGTAAACCCCCACTCCGACTCATGTCTTATCAACAATAGGCTGTTATGTTATGAAGGAGTTTATTTGAAGTCTAAATACAATATATTGTTGTCTTCAAACATTTACGTTTCGAAATAAATGCAAGTAGGTGACGCACGTGGGAAATCTGCTTAAATGGCGCAGCCCCTGCATGATAGACATTTTTTATTTATTTCGAAAAATATACATATTTACACTCTGGGAAAAACTACATAATCTTTTTTATGTAAGTCATTATGTAGCACGACAACTCGGACTTTTTTTGTTACAAGGCGCCGTGTGACTTACTTCAGTTACAGAAGAAGCGGAGCACTTGGAATAGTGATAAGTGTTTATGTAAATAAATAAAAAGTTTTTATTTTTAGAGCATTTTTGTATGCAAAAATAAAAATTTTATCTAAACCTGAATTATATTAAATTACTCTTACTCCTTTTAGATACCTATTTTATTTTAGTTAATTATTTATTCATTATTTAAATATTTTATGAATGATTTCTCTATTGTCCAATGTGACTCAATGTTTCGATTTTCAGTTTTGTACCTAGTTTTGAATTTTGTCTTTGTTTGTTCCCTTGTTATGTATTTTGTTATTCGTATTGTTCCCTTTTTGTTTTTTAGCTCAATTTTCGTTTTTGTGTTTCTATCCGGTTTTGTTCTTAATTCCAGCTTTCGTGCTCTATTTATTCTTCCATTCCTGTTTTGTGTTCCATTTCAATTACTCTTCCATTTCTGTTTTTTGTTCCTTTTCTGTCTTTGTATTTTGTTTTTTCATTCTGTTTTGTGCTCCACCTCTGTTTTTTTAATATTTTTAATATTTTTTGGGGGGGGGGTAGTTTTGTTTTTTTAAGTCCTGTAGCTTTTGTTTTGACCTTCGAACATCAGATGCATCCAAACCTTCCAATCCAAAGTCCTGCGCACCATAGTAGATGCTCCATATTATATTACAAACCACACCCTCCATAAAGATCTTAATATCCCATTTGTAAAGGACCAAATTCCTTTAAGATTCAGAAAATTCCACAGAGGGCTATCCAATTATCCTAATCCAGAAGTGCTAGCCCTTTCCAGTAGCACTCATCCATATTCCCCTCGACAAGAGACAATGGCCCAGAGATCTCCTATAGAAATGTAAAGTGAAGTGATAGCAGTGGCTATTTTCTTATCAAGTGCCATTCCTCCTTAGCTCTTGACTTCCTTGCCAGGCAGGGAGAGGCTGCTCCTCTCATTCTGGTGAAGGAGTGTGGCTTCTGTGGAGAGTGATGGAGGAACTATTGTATTGTACATATCACGCATTACCAAATGCATTTAATTGCAGACTGTAATATTCTTAATGAAATAAAATATATATAATAAAAACTTTTGCCTAGAGGGACATCGCCACAGCTGCGAAGCTCCAATAAATAAAAAGTGTTTAAATATATCTTACTAATAACATTACTTGATAACCCATCAAGAAAATATTGATTATAGCTAGACAAGAACACAACTCAAGTTACGCTGAAGAGGTTAGCCTTAATAATGAGATGGTGAGCTCTGTATGGACAAATCATAAGCTAAGGATATGGCGGATTACAAGCTGCCTTGATGGGACATTCTAAACTTGAAGGGATTCTAAAATAGTTGCAAGATTTGCTCCAATTATCAGCCGTATTTGTTTTATTTTTGTCCACAGTGTAATCATGTGATCCTAGCTGCACGCTATATTCCGTGTCTGTTCCAATCTCGTCTTCACTTCCCACGCATTGTCTGTCTTCTCATATTTTTCAGAAATACCCAACGATTTTAGGAACTCTTTCTTGTTGAAGGAATCTATCATATTTAATTAAACAGAATAATATGGAGCAATGGTCCAGTCATTGGAAGAGGTCCACTTCATGCTACTTTGGCTAATTGGGACGGGGTATCTGTAGGTTACCACCCTATTCTAGCCAGGGTGGGACTAAGGATTTTATTTAATGAATCAGTCACTAAATACATTTATACTGCCCATGGAAGGAATCGAACCCACCACTCTAGGCTTACCATATTAGATTAAGACCAACGCCTTAACTCACAAGGCCAACCTGAGCCCCAAACACACAGTACATGTAATAATAATAATTGATTTAATTATAAATAAAGTTATTATGCACTAAACTTAAGATGTTTTAGGTTTTAGGTTATTTTAGTTTTGTAAGTTTAGTTTAATTTAGGCTAGGAGATATTTTGGGCGCCCCTTACCCCCTTTAACAGTTCACAACGGCTTCTTAGGTTAATTTACTGGCTGTAGCGGCCATCTTTCTTCTTTCTCTTCTTATCTCCTCTCCTTGTATCCCTTTCCTTCTTATTTCGTTTTCCTCCTATCCTTACAACCCACCCGGTATCGCCAGCTACCGGGTCACCCACCTTTTATTAGTTCCATTACACCCACTACCAATTACCACCCCCCTTCAAATGGAACTGCAGTTCAGTATAAGGGTAACTATCCTTTCTTACCCCCGGTGGGTCACACCACCTTATTACCATCATTACTGACGAGCTGGATCTCAGATAAAAAAAAAAAAAACTAAACTTAAGACTCAAAATTGCACCTATATGATAGCCAATAAATTTAGCAGATTTCTCTAGAGGGGAAACCAGATATTGAGCCTGCACTCATGACAGCAATTTAGAAAAGGCCGCCGTCACGCAGGGGTTGCGTAAAGTAAGCACATTTCACAATTGCTGCTATAACGCACTACAGAACTCATCTCACCACATAATCTCTATTTCTATGTAAAAAAATCGACAAGTAGAAGGACGAGGGAGGTATTGAATAAGAAAGTAGGAATAACTCACTTTATACTTGACCAATATGAAAATATCTGCTTCCGAATGAACGCAATGGTTGCAACTACAAGGCGTAGCCTTCGTTTAATCTTAATGATAAATATAAAGTTATTGAAACATAATTCTATCTGCAAGTCCCTCTCACCTATTATACAATTTTTCAGCAAGATACATCCAATGATACAAAAACTGTTCACAGACGACAGCTGTTCCACAACATTCTTCAGCTGGAGTCGTTTCCATATGTTACAAGGTTAAGCTCGGACGCACATAACTAACAAGATGCAAAGATTGCGACCTCTTCGGCGAGGTTAATCAGGGAAGCTGATAATAGCTTTCCTTGCCCCGAGCTACAGCTAACCTAAAACGTATTAGATACGGCTGTCCCCGTTTTGACTTTAATTCAGTTGCGGCTTACATTATCAGGTTCCATGCTAACTTAATTCTTCGGCTCATCTCACTTGCAAGGGGTTGATAACGTATACGAACTAACTCAACAAGTGTTTTCCATTACCAGCAATCAACCTAAAGTCTGTATTGACTTAAAACTATTGCTCATAGAAACTTTACAGAAGTCACACTGATGTCCGGAGAAAAACATTTATGTCAAAGACAAAAGTACGAAATATGGAATGTAAAAGATTATATAACTCGGCAGAACATCGGAATTATTTGAGTTGAAATAGTTTCTCTTGGAAATCAAATATCTTATGATACCTCGATAGTTGAGACGGAGACCACTGAGACGCTTATGGACAAAGAGGATATAGATCTAGAGCAGTGATTCCCAATCTATGGTGTACAAGAGACCTCTTCTCCAAAATGAAATGACAACTCAGACCCCAGAGCCAAATTACATTGTGTTAAATTGCACATATGCACCAAATGCAGAGCAAATCAAAACAAGACCTGTACTCTCCGACTCATTATCTTGCACCAATTTGTACACGCTTATTGACTTGTGAGTTTTGCATCTTGAATGAACTTGTGCACATTTATCAACTTGTTAAGTTTTTTTAAATGTGCAACAATGATGCTTCCTACTAAAATTTAGTCAAAATTATACAGTATCTTGAAAGTTTCAAGTAAGAACTCGTGTATATTAATCAGGGGTCGATTGGAAGACTTCGCCGACCCCCAAAATCAGTTTTGGTTTTTCTTGGTCTTTGGGAAATCGATTTTGACTCCAAGGGCTCCATATCGTCCACATGGGCTATGCCGATGCTAGTGGATATTTGGAAGCGTTGATGAATAGCATGGAATGAAGAATAGATGTAGGCAGATGGATGGATAACGTGCAAGAAGACTTGGGGAAGCAGAGGTCCCACTGACGAATCTAACTGCAAGGGGTTATCTACAGATTACCACCCTTTTCTAGCCAGGGTGGAACGAAGGATTTTATTTAATGAGTTCGTCACAATTATTTATTGAGTCCTATTACCCAGACGGAAATCGAACTCGCCACTCTAGGTTTACCATGTGAGATTAAGGCCAACTCTCATGGCTAGCCTGAACCCCGCGGTGGCTGTCAGTTCTTGTTTGGCGGGCATTATAGATCTTAGAGCCGCACCCAGTGAGATGTCAGGTGAGAGGATTCCGTCCAGAATGATCAACACGGTGTTTAACTCCCATTAACCAAGGAGAAGTTGGAATGAGTTGTCTCCAGTAGAGTGACGGACTTAGTTATATTTCAGCAAGAGTCAGCTATCTTTGGAGATCTAAGAAGGCCGTGATCGCTAGTGGTCCTGAGTTTTTGCCAGACGTATACGAGTATACTTGCTAATCCGTAGACACCCGCTAATCCAGTAGCACGCCCTGGAATGTTCTCCCTTGGCGGGTATCGAACCTCAACATGATTTTACCTTCAGCCTCCTGAGGCAATGGGAGATGTGCCCACGCCTTAACAAGCACGGCCAACGACCCCCCGCCGCAAGTGGCAGACAGGAATCCAATATCTTGGGAGACCCAATTCAAAAAAAGCCAATAAGTTCCTGTCGCCATGGGAATGGGAAGATATCTAGAGACAAGGGAATATTTCAAGGTGAGAAGACATATTCCAGGAAGGATAGAGAGCCGTGGGTAGTCCACCCACAGAAGGGCCAACGGCCTCTACTCCATGTTCGAGCATGTACCGCCTACACTACCCGCCAGATGGCAGTGCTGATCTTAGTCACTCCTCTTCTAGGCCACTGCCATCTCTCTGCGAACTATTTGGCTTCGCCACTGAAATAACTCAAGGCTTCGAATACACATTGGCAAGCGTCTCCATCTTCCGGAGACACGCTCGGCATAATGCATGGCTCGTAGGTATTTAATCTTAGGTCTTCGTTCCAATAATTTAAAAAATACGTTCTTCATTTATTGATTATTCGTATTTAGCAGATTTACTATATATTAAGTTTAAATAATTTATTAACGTTTACTTTTTGCAACTAAGGCTAATTGAGACAGGTTAGCACCCTTTACTAGCCAGACTGGGACTTAGGATTTTACTTAATGAATTCCGTCACTAAATATATTACTATTCCCCAGGCAGGAATGTAACTCGCCACTCTAGGTTTGCCATGTGAGATAAAGGTCAACGCTTTAACACGCATGGCTAACCTGAGCCCCTCATTTAATGGATGTACCTACAGCTACTATATTCAAGGGTCATACTACAAACAGTTTCGGTACCGAAATGAAAACACGTTTTCTCAGAAGTTTTTCAGACTCAATAATTAGTCTTCTATCCTCCTTCGTCATTATTCCAAGCTTGCCCTACATGTTTCAAGCCTAAATAAAACACATTCAGAAGCCAATTAGATTTCAGAAGCCTTCGTTCACAGTAGGAACAGTTACTCGGCATTGCGTCATTCACGTTCATAAAAGGACAAACACTTCGCAAGGAGAAGGTTAAGCGACGAAATGAGCAAGACGAATGAGAAAAAAAAATATATTGAATATGGTATTTATTTATCAAATACTTAAATAAACAGTTAGTCGATTAGATGCAGAAGTAGCTAAACTTCTACTGGTATCAATTTTTCAAAACTCGAACGTTCTTAGATAATCGATTTTTATACGGTTCGTTTTTTATCAGATTTAATGGCAATCAGGTAATGAGGTTGCACACATGACGCGACTTTCCTCAATTGTCCATCAATGCTCGCTAAGTAATATGATAAATGAAGTCGGTTCCAAATTTTATATATATATATATATATATATATATATATATATATATATATATATATATATATATATATCTGTAAGTTTAATAATATAACAAGGCCAAACAAGCAGATCATGATGACGATACATTAATAATAGCCAAACTGGATATTTAGACGTTTTATATAAACATAAAATCAATTGGTTAACGGCTGAAACGGGACATGTATGTAGGATATTTTTCTGTTTACCATGAAAAAGTCTATAACTATGTCCTATATGCACTATTTATGGAATGCATTGGAGCTGGGGCATCATGTGTCACTTTCAAATTAAATAATATTAAATGAAGTGGAACCTTAATATTAATATTATTAATAATATTAATGAGTTGACCTTAATATCACATGGTTAACCTAGAGTGGCAAGTTCGATTCCCGCATGGGCAATAGGAATTTATTTAGTGACGGACTTATTAAATGGAATCCTTGGTCCCACACTGGCTAGGAAAGGGTGGTAGCCTGTATATAACCCATCCCAATTAGCAATAGCAGCACAAAGAGGACGTTCACAAATAATTTAATTTTAAAATGTGAACGTTAATAAATAATAATTCAATAGGAGTACAAGGGAGTCGTGCTGATTACATGAGATTTTTATAAGATGCAACAATAGTCTATCATATAAAATAATTAAGGAGATCTACACTAAAATATGCACACGAAATTAATAGTATTTTTTATTTATTAATTTAAGATATTTGGTGAAGAGTAGCGTAGAATGAAGTGTAAGACGTAGGCAGATGCCAAGATGATGACTGAATTTGCTTGCAAGTGGTCTATGATTTTGTACAGAGACCAACAAGAATTGAAGTTCCTATGTTATGTTATTTATTAATGCTACTATGGCTAATTGGGACGGGTTATCTACAGGTTACCACCCTTTACTAGCCAGGCTGGGACTAAGGAATTTGTGATAAAAACCAACGCGTTAAATCACAATGCCAACCTGACCTCCCCCAACAAAAAAAAAGTCCGTCACGCAGGGGCTGCGTGAACTAAGCAGATTTCCCACGTGAAGTTATACAATAGAAGAATCTCCATACGAGAGCCGAAAAGTTACGGCAAAGGGCCGAACTAGCTTTTGGCGGGAAATTAAAAAATCCGTTATCGCCCCAAATTTAATAAAAATGCAAATATCTCGGTTAATATTCAAGATAGGGAATAAATGTATATAACAATATTTATAGTAAATTTAATTTGCAATAAGAATGTTTCTGTACAAGTTTTCGATGCGACGTATAGTAAAGGAGATATTTCGAATTTTTGAAAATCCTCCCCTCTAAACCCCCCCTCCCACTAGTCTGATTTCAGCCGTTAACGAACTAGATCTTTCATTTTACATAAAACGACTAAATATCGAGTTTGGTTACGAACAAACAAAAATTGCGGCCGCTAGAGCGGTAACAGACAAATATATAGATAGATAGATCTATATATATATATATATAGATATATATATATATATATATATATATATATATATATATATATACAGTTTTGAACGGACCTCATTTTCGTCATCTACTAAGTAGGATCGATGGACATTTGAAGAAAAATGTCGAAAATTCCGTCATGAGTACAACCTCAATAGCTGATTTCCCTTAAGGGAAATCTGCTAAAAGAAATGAACTGTAGAACTACTAAGAGCGAAAATGAGGTTGGAATGCAGCAATAGTGGCTTTGGACGTAGCAAATAAGGCGTGAAGATGAGCCACCCTTGAGCAGAACACAATGGGAGATAGGTCATAAGGGATGTGGAGTCAGAGATGAACAGCTTCCTCAACTAATGGTTATCCATTGAATAGAACAACAAGGTCTTAGCTGTCCAATCTTCTGCCCACTCTCCCAATCACATTTATATACAAATACAACATTTCCTGCCCCACAACAATTATAAACGACTGGGTTTATAACTTCTCTTCTCAATATAACAGGTCCGTCACGCAGGGGCTGCGTGAACTAAGCAGATTTCCCTCGTGCTGCGACAGCATTCTTGTGACCTAACACCCCACCGTATTTTCTCCAGTACTATGTACAAAGCGCGTAGGCGGGAGGGGGGGGGGGTTGTTAATGAGAGCTGAAAAACAGAATGTTCGAACGACTCCATGAGTTACGAAAATACGCATAGAACAAAAAAGTCCATCACGCAGGGGCTGCGTAAACTAAGCAGATTTCCCACGTGAAGTTTAGTAATAGATAAATATACATTCTGGTAACACAACACCTCCGTGAATAAATACAAACGGTAATAAGAAATGTTTCATCCAATTTCAATAACCTACCGACAGGAAGCGTTAGGTTAGAAATGTAAACAAGCGGGTCTGCCCGCCTCACACCGGAAAGAAAAACAATTACTGAAATATATCAGAATATAACATATTAATTTTATTGAAAACTATTTAGTATGACTAGTACTGGAATTAATAATGATACAGAATAATTGTTATCTCAATCAATCAAATTTTCGTAGTCCAAAACCTTAAGACGGGGGGGGGAGGGGGCAGGACATATTTGCATCTATCTCGTATAATGAAGGTCTCTTTTTTACAATTTTTGGTATTTAAACTTCGATTAATGGGATATATTTTGTAGCAGAGTATTGTTTATGTAACATGAGTAGAAGTGGCGGTTTGTTGATGGCTGAAAACTAAAAAATGCAAATATCTCAGTTAATATTCAAGATAATGAATAAATGTATATGACAATATTTATAGTACATTTAATTTGCAATAAGATTGATTCTATACATTCTTTTGATCCTATGTATGGTAACGGAGATATTTCGAATTTTCGAAAATCCTCCTCTCTAAACCCGCCCCCTTTCCCCCTGGCCCGATTTCTGCCGTTGACGAACTTGATCTTTCTTTTTACGTAAAACGACTAAATATCGAGTTTGGTAACGAGTAAACAATAATAATAAGAGTTTTGTTGTCATACCATTTAATCATGCTGATACACTTTTTGTTAACAACGTATTCTTCATAACATCCTCTTCCCTCTTTCACCCTCAATATTGTAATGTTCCAATACTTCATTCATTTCAATTTGAAAATTTCCTTCATCCATTTTGTGGCATCCGTGTGCATTTTCTCCTTCATTGTCACTTTCTTCTTGATCAGAAGTGATACTAAATTTTGGTAGCAAAGAGAACAATCTTTTCACCTTGACTTTTATACGGATTTGTTAATTAAAATGGTAAAAGTAAGAAATAATATAAAATCATGCCCCTTGGGCAAATTTGTTGCTATTTGGCCAGAGTGAACTTAAGTACACCACCATTAAAATCCATGCTATAACTCTATTTCTCTCCTGAATGGAAAATGAAACACATAGGAACTTAACTGCAATCCTTTACAACTATTTCACCCATTTTGGTTCATATTTAAATCGAATAAAGTGTATTTTAATTAATTAGAAACTTCGCTGGCAACTAGTTTGAAGTAGGGTGGTAAACAATGATGATTTTCTTCAGTATATTGCTAGTAATTAGCTCCTCTCAAATACGGTCTGAAGAGTAATGGGCATTGATAACCGTGAAGTTTTTTGCCCAAAATCTAACAAACAAACAATTAGCTCCATTAACAATAAATCGACTTTTGTCGCATATGTCCATGCTTGGGAGGTTACAGGGGTGTTGACTGTGGCCCAAAAGGGGTAAGAGTAGAAGCAGTTGCTCTCTGGCTCTGTTAAATATGAACGGTGTCTTTAAAGACACCTTGGCCAGTTAAGGGTTAAGCGTTTAATAAAGTAGTTCATGAGTTCCCTTAACGGAAATGAGCCGAAGTCATACTCATGCCGCGAGTTTTAGCAGATTTCCCTTAAGGGAAATCAGCTATTGAGGTCGTACTCATGATGCGAGTTTCGAAAAATTTCTTCAAATGTCCATCGATCCTACCCAGGAGATGACGAAAATGAGGTCCGTTCAAAATTATATATATATATATATATATATATATATATATATATATATATATATATAAATTTGTCTGTTAACGCTCTAGCGGTCGCAATTCTTGTTTGATCTTTACCAAACTCGGAATTTAATCGTTTTATGTAAAAAGGAAGATCAAGTTCGTTAATGGCTGAAATCGGACCAGTGGGAGGGGGGTTTAGAGAGGGGATTTTTGAAAATTCAAAATATCTCCGTTATTATGCGTCGGATCGAAAAATTGTATAGAATAAATCTTATTGCAAATTAAATTTACTATAAATATTGTTCTATACATTTATTCTGTATCTTGAATATTAACCGAGATATTTGCATTTGTATTCTGCGTATGGTCACCAGGCTATGTTCGAACTTTGCGGCGAGAGCTCTGGCGACCGTTTCCATAACTATTCGTCCCTCGTGAATAGGTTTAGAGGTTAGGTTAACTGTTTTTTGGGGCTAGAAACTACTGGGTTATTACGCCCTAAATAATGTTTTAGGTTTAGAGGTTTCTTACTACTACAGTTGTTATTAGGCAGATTTCCCTATTGTAAAACTTCACTTGGGAAATCTGCTTAGTTTACGCAGCCCCTGCGTGACGGACTTTTTTGTAACATTTCCCATCGATCCTACCGAGGAGATGAAAATGACACCTGCTCTAAATCATACCTCCTTCCTTTGTGAGTGAAACACTAGTATAGTTTCATGTTCGAGACTGAGCAATGTAGGTGAAGGCTTCTAAAGTTCAAGGCGGCATCGTTTTATATATAACTTGCCTCTTACAGCTATGGCGGGCGCTATTTTTACTTAAATCGATACCAAACGATATATAGGTGGATCATGTAAAACTAAAGATGAAGTTCATTAACTGGTAATATCTGAGTGGAAGGAACGAGTGTGAGGTAAAGCGTTGCCTTTAATCTTGAGAGGCGAGTTCGATTCCCGTCGGGGCAATATGAATTTATTTCGTGACGAACTCATTAAATAAAATCCTTAGTCCCACCCTGGCTAGTAAAGGGTGGTAGTCTGCAGATAACCCGCTCCAATTAGCAATAGTAGCATTAAGTGGGCGTAAATAAATTTAAAAAAGTCCGTCACGCAGGGGCTGCGTAAACTAAGCAGATTTCCCACGTGATGTTTAGTAATAGATAAATATACATACTGCTAACACAACAACATCGTGAATAAATACATATGGAAATAAGAAATTTCCAATTTCCATAACCTGCCGACAGGAAGCGATAGGTTAAAAATGTAAACAAACGGGGGCCGACCCGTTAGTTTACATTTCTAACCTAACCTCTGCCTTACACCGGAAAGAAAAACAATTACTGAAATATATCAAAATATAACACATTATTTTATTGAGAAATATTTACTATATCTAGCACTGTAATTAATAATGAGTCTGAATAATTGTTATCTCAATCAATAAAATTTTAGTAGTCCAAAACTTTAAGATGGGGGAGGGGGGAGTCAGCAGGGCATATTTGCATGTATCTCGTATAATAAAGGTCTCTTGAATACAATTTTTGGTTTTTAAACTTCCAATAATGTGATTTATTATGTAGCAGAGTATTGTTTACGTAACATGAGTAGAAGTGGCGGTTTGCTGAAAACTGAAAAATGCAAATGTCTCGGTTAATATTCAAAATAGAGAATAAACGTATATAACAATATTTACAGTAAAATTTAATTTGCAATAAGATTGATTATATACAATTTTTCGATCCGACCTATGGTAACGGAGGTATTTCGAAATTTCAAAAATCCTCCCCTCTAAACCCCCCCCCCTCCCCCTGGGCCGATTTCAGCGGTTAACGAACTTGATCTTCCTTTTTACATAAAACGACTAAATATCGAGTTTGGTAACGATCAAACAAAAATTGCGACCGCTAGAGCGGTAACAGACAAATATATATATATATATATATATATATATATAGATAGATAGATATATAGATATATATATACAGTTTTGAACGGACCTCATTTTCGTCATCTCCTGGGTAGGATCGATGGACATTTGAAGAAAATTTTTCGAAACTCGCGTCATGAGTACGACCTCAATAGCTGATTTCCCTGAAGGGAAATCTGCTAAAAAACACCTTTTGAGGTAGTATTCGTGACGCGACTTTCGATAAATATCCTCAAATGTTCATCAACCCTACCTAGTAGATGACGAAAATGAGCACGTGGGAAATCTACTTAGTTAACGCAACCCCCGCGTGACGGAATTTTTTATTATAATCAGACCAGTAGGAGGGGGGGGGGTTAGACTGAAGGAATTTCGAAATTTCCTAATATCTTATTATGCGTCGGTTTGAAAAACTTTATAGAATAAATCTTATTTGCAAATGTAATGTTCTATAAATGATGTTAGGTAGTTTTTTTTTTGTTTTTTTTTTTTTTTTTTTTTTTTTTTTTTTCAGCTTCGTGATTATTAGTCGAGATATTTGCAGTATTAAGTTTTCGGCTATCAGTTAAACCCCACTCCTACTTATGTCATATTAACTGTAAGCTGTTATATTATTCTTTGAAGCCTAAATACCAAATATTGTTCTCATTGAACTTTTACGTTTTGAGATAAATGGAAATGCGTGACGTACATGGAGTAATCTGCTTAGTTAACGCAGCATCTGCGTGACCGGCGTTTATGTATTGAGTTAGTGCTGTGTGCATTAGTGTCTATTAGTGCATCTAGAGGTCGTGTCCTTGATGTAACTACAGTATTACACAGCTGTAGCTAGGTAAGGCCTCTCACCTATGATCTCATCATGTTTGGGTCTCTTGCTCATTTCATGGTACGTCTTATGTATATAAATGGACATATTCCAGTCGTAGGCACTGCGTAAACTAAGCAGTTTTCCCACCTGATACAACCGTACCCTGTCATCACATAGTCCATTTCTATTTCTCTGTTCATAAAATGAAAGTCCGTCACGCAGGGGCTGCGTAAATTAAGCAAATTTCCCACGGGAAGGTTTACAGCAGATAAATCTACATACTGGTAACACCACCGTGAATGTATGCGAATAAATACAAACGGGAATAAGATATCATTCAGTCAATTTACAAGTTAATAATATCTACAGCGGCTGAATTGTAAACAAATATTAATTTTATTGAAAACTATTTACTATAACTAGTGGAGTCATTTTAGTAATCCAAGAAAAAAAGAGAGGGGTGGGGGTCAACAAAACGAATTTGTTAGTATTTCGTATAATAAAGGTTTGTTAAAAACAATATTTGGTATTTACCTTGTAATGGAGTGGTTCATGATATAACAGCTTATTATTAATATGACACTTGTAGAAGTGAGTGTTTACTGAAAGCGTAGAGCTATAAAATACAAATATCTCCGTTAATACTCGTTATACGGGCAATATGTACAGAACAATACTAGCTCAGATACCCGGCTTCGCCCGGGAATTTATTTGAGGCTGAATGGTGATGGTATTTTTTTGGCAAAACTTTACTTTGCACAATATTTTGACATACCCGTCCCAGTGTTTAGGGCTAATATCCGGTGTTGGCATTTGTTAATAATAAAATTAATTTTTTATGTAAGTCTTGACTGTCCTCCAAATTGTCATATTTCATATTTTGTTTTATTGCCATATTTCCCGTCTCCTGTGCATAATGCATAGATTTCAGTTACTAAGGACAAAATATTAACATAGATTTGAATTAATTTTTCCAGGTGAGGTACCTCATAGTTCAAATTAGAATGAATTGTTGAGCATATCAATATTTCTACGCAAATTACTTGCTCCACACATTGTTCCTGGAGAAATGTATAAAACAAAAGTTAATCTTAATAACAAAGTAAACAACTTTTGTTATTTGCTTGTTTGTCAAAAAACAAATAGACAATGAAATATCACGAATTTTTATTTCTGGCCTCCCTTATAACCCCAACTCCCGTTCTAACCTAAAAATTTTAATATAGCTTATAATCATGGAAGAATTAATGCTAATTGACATACCGAGTTTTTAAATTTGGTTTAATCATTAGTGCCTAATGAAATAGTTGACTCCCGCTTTAGTTTATAGTGTATATCTCGTTTATAATTCGGTATAAGAAAAAAGAGTATATAACAAAAGTAAACAATAACAAAATAAACAACTTTTGTTATGTTCATATTTGCCGAAAAATGAATAGAAAACGAAATACCGCTATTTTTAAATTCAGGCCTCCTCTACAACCCCCACTCCTGCCCGTCCCTAGAAATGTTGGTATAGCTTGTTATAATGAAAGCGTTAGTACTAATACACATACCGAGTTTTATTTATTTCGGTTGGGTCTTTTGTCCCAAATAAAATTGTTCACGTCTGCTATAGGTTTTAGCGTATAACGCATTTAAACTTCGGTATACGAAAAAAGTGTATATAACAAAAGTTACTCTAAATAACAAAATAAACAACTTTTTTTATGTTCATATTTGCCGAAAAACCAATAGGAAACGAAATATCGCTAATTTTAATTTCAGGCCTCCCTTATAACCCCCACTCCTGTTCGTCTTAGAGAATGTTAATATAGCCTTAAGTCTAAGTTGGGCTAGTAGTAATATACATACCAAGTTTCATAAAATTCGGTTCAGCCGTTTCTGCGTGAAAAGGTAACAAACAAACAAATAAACAAACAAACTAACAAACAGACACCAAAGAAACAAAATGCAGTTATGGTGTCTATGACATGTGAAACGAAAAGTTATCGTGAAATTTCGCGAAAAAAATCAATGTACAGACAGAGGTTACAATTTTATATATATATACTATATATATATATATATATATATATATATATATATATATATATATATATATACTAGCTCAGATACCCGGCTTCGCCCGGGAATTCATTTGAGGCTGAATGGTGGTGGTATTTTTTAGCAGGCTTTACATTGCACAATATTTTGACATTTACCCGTCCCAGTGTTTAGGATTGATACCCGTCGTTGCCGTGGATTTGCTAATAATAGAATATTTGTTCGATAAGGCTTCACTGTCTTCGATATTTTTATATTTCCCGTCTCTTATACATGTAGATATGGTGAATTTTTATTTCAGGCCTCCCTTATAACCCCCCTCCCGTTCGAACCTAAAAATTTTAATATAACTTATAATCATGGAAGAATTAATGCTAATTGACATACCGAGCTTTGTTAAGTTCGGTTCAGCCGTTAGTGCCCAATAAAATTGTTGGCTCCCGCTACAGTTTTAACGTATAACTCATTTATACTTAGGTATACGACAAAGTGTATATAACAAAAGTTACTCTAAATAACAAAATAAACAACTTTTTTTATGTTCATATTTGCCGAAAAACCAATAGGAAACGAAATATCGCTAATTTTAATTTCAGGCCTCCCTTATAACCCCCACTCCTGTTCGTCTTAGAGAATGTTAATATAGCCTAAAGTCTAAGTTGGGCTAGTAGTAATATACATACCAAGTTTCATAAAATTCGGTTCAGCCGTTTATGCGTGAAAAGGTAACAAACAAACAAACAAACAAACAAACTAACAAACAGACACCAAAGAAACAAAATGCAGTTATGGTGTCTATGACATGTGAAACGAAAAGTTATCGTGAAATTTCGCGAAAAAAATCAATGTACAGACAGAGGTTACAATTTTATATATATATATATATATATATATATATATATATATATATATATATATATATATATATATACTAGCTCAGATACCCGGCTTCGCCCGGGAATTCATTTGAGGCTGAATGGTGGTGGTATTTTTTAGCAGGCTTTACATTGCACAATATTTTGACATTTACCCGTCCCAGTGTTTAGGATTGATACCCGTCGTTGCCGTGGATTTGCTAATAATAGAATATTTGTTCGATAAGGCTTCACTGTCTTCGATATTTTTATATTTCCCGTCTCTTATACATGTAGATATGGTGAATTTTTATTTCAGGCCTCCCTTATAACCCCCCTCCCGTTTGAACCTAAAAATTTTAATATAACTTATAATCATGGAAGAATTAATGCTAATTGACATACCGAGCTTTGTTAAGTTCGGTTCAGCCGTTAGTGCCCAATAAAATTGTTGGCTCCCGCTACAGTTTTAACGTATAACTCATTTATACTTAGGTATACGACAAAGTGTATATAACAAAAGTTACTCCAAATAACAAAATAAACAACTTTTGTTATGTTTATATTTGCGGAAAAACCAATAGGAAACGAAATATCGTTATTTTTAATTTCAGGCATCCCTTATAACCCCCACTCCTGCCCGTTTATAGAAATGTTGGTATGGCTTATTATAATGAAGGTGTTAGTGCTAATATACATACCGAGTTTTATTTAGTTCGGTTGTGTCGTTTGTGCCAAATAAAATTGCTCACGTCCGCTATAGGTTTTAGCGTATAACGCATTTAAACTTCGGTATACGACAAAAGTGTATATAACAAAAGTTACTCTAAATAACAAAATAAACAACTTTTGCTATGTGCATATTTGCAGAAAAACCAATAGAAAACGAAATATCGCTATTTTTAATTTCAGGCTTCCCTTATAACCCCCACTCCTGTTCGTCTCAGAGAAAATTAATATAGCCTAAAGTCTAAGTTGGATCAGTAGTATTATACATACTAAGTTTCATAAAATTCGGTTCAGCCGTTTATGCGTGAAAAGGTAACAAACAAACAAACAAACAAACAAACAAACATACACGAAAGAAACAAAATGCAGATATGGTGTCTATGACATGTGAAACGAAAAGTTATCGTGAAATTTCGCGAAAAAAATCAATGTACAGACAGAGGTTACAATTTTATATATATATATATAGATTTATAGTAAATTTAATTTGCGATAAGATTGGTTTTTATACAATTTTTCGATCCGACGAATAGTAACAGAGATATTCATATTGGAGAAAATACGTATATTATATAGGCATTTTCTCCAATATGAATATTAACCAAGGTATTTGTATGTTTTAGTTTTCAGTTATCATTAACCCCCACCCTTCCTGACAATAAGATGTTGGAACTTGAACCTCTTTATTTTAACAATGAATACCAAATTTCGTTTGCAGGACTCGTCTATTATGCGAGATACATACAAATTTGTTGTGCGTTGGAGTTATAAACATTATGCTGTCGCCTCGGAAATGTTCATTTGATCTATTCCATACTCGATATTTAACTGATCTGATTCAGTCGACACTAAAGATCGTATTTGTTATAGACTGAAATCGGACCAGGAATAGGGGACTGGTAATAGAGAGGGGGGGGGTTCGAATATTCAAAAATCTAAGGAATCTATTTTAAGTCGGATCGAAATATATTATATATCTAATCTTGATAAAATATTGTTGCTAAATGAATTTATCGTAACTTAAATATTTAGTCAGTAATTCGTACTTTGAGTTTTTCGGTCAGTACCTATTTGTGGTGAGAGGAGATCAGAAGCGTATCCTAGCCGTACGTGGGAAATCTGCATAGTTTACGCAGCCCTTGCGTGACGGACTTCTTATAAAAAGTGTACTACTCCCAGAAATAAAGTGCAAAAAAAAAAGATTGGTAATTTTGCTATTGAAGGAAATGTAAAATGAAGGAAGTAGATTAAGCATTAAGGAGTGAACAAGTTCAGGAGATGATGCCGGCTGTAGGGATTTGAAGTGTTGCATAACTGAACCAGGCTTGGAAAGGTCAGATGTAAAGGCTATGGCGGTTGTTAACACAGTTTGGGATAATCTGCTGCTTTATTAGGTTATGAAGGCTGTGCATTAAATGGTCTCTTGTATGATGAGGGACACAGCTGGATATGTTGCTGGATGGTCTTTTGCCTCCGACGTCTAAGAATGAAAACATGCAGTTTATTTTATTCTTGTCCATAAGGTCAAATAGATTATCCATGGATTGCTGTGGAATGTTGAGACTTTTCAGGAGGTAGTTTCTTCTCTCTGCTCAAACAGGGCATTTAAGGATGAAGTGCGGAACAGTGTCTTGGCTATCTTTGCAAAGGGGCCATGGCTTTTCTGGATTGAATGTGTAACTTGTCCTACCAACTATCAATCTTTGATTTTTTGTACCTAATAAACGGATTTGAGATATAACTTAGCTCATAAAAAATGGCACATTTTGGTAGAGGTACTCCTCACCTCTGCGTATAGTAACAGAGATATTTTGAATTTTCGAAAATCCTCCCCTCTAAACTCCCCCTCCCACTGGTCCGATTTCAGCCATTAACGAACTTGATCTGTCTTTTTACATAAAACGACTAAATATCGAGTTAGGTAACTATCAAATATACAGACAAATATATACATATATATATATATATATATATATATATATATATATATATATATATATAT
Source organism: Riptortus pedestris (assembly GCA_019009955.1). NCBI lineage: Eukaryota > Metazoa > Arthropoda > Insecta > Hemiptera > Alydidae > Riptortus > Riptortus pedestris. The sequence continues at coordinate 193,318,593 of CM032229.1, read as the reverse complement.
GAACGGACCTCATTTTCGTCATCTACTAGGTAGGATCGATGGACATTTGAAGAAAAATTTCGAAAATTCCGTCATGAGTACAACCTCAATAGCTGATTTCCCTTAAGGGAAATCAGCTAAAACGGAGACATATTGAATTGTCGACCCTGCCCCCTATGCCACCACTATTCCAAGTCCAATTTCAGCCATAGTCCTGGGAGAAACAATTAAATATTGAGTTTAGACTATATCATATAAACATTTTCGAGCTAAGAAATAACATCTTAATTGGTGACGTCGTAACACAGCGTATTTGCAAGTATTTCATATAGAAAACATTTTTTGAAACCATGTTTTTTCAGGCGAATGTTATTTTTTGGCTCTCAGCTCCAGTGGTCAGCTCTTCCCTCTTTGATGTTTAGAATTCTTCATATAATCCTCAGGTAAACTAGTTAATTTCAAACTCTGCAATTATGGAAACCAATTTTTATATGTAAATAAACATCTCTCTATTTTAAGGAACTGTATATATTTATTTTTAATGGAATCTAATTTGTACATGGTTTATAACAAGTAAAACATATTCAACTAAAGTAGTTTGTATCATTTACAGACATATACCATTTTAATAATTTATTATTCACCAAATCAATCAGAAAACGGCTTATATTGATCGTGTTTCAGCTGCTCCACTCCGAATCTTGGTCCCGAGTGACGTAGCCGACCTTGCTGCATTATGATTGGCTATTCGCCTTACCTTATATTATACCTACCTAGATTGGAACGAGATATTCAACTGAACCGACTGAATAACCAAATGAACAGAAACTAAATACTCAATAAAAACTTTTTAAGTTAATTTTCTATAAGCGAGTAGTTGACCTTTGGCCAATTACGTCGAAAGAGAGAAATGCTTGTTGAAAGTAAAAGCGAAGAGGAGTGTATTTAAGGTAACGGTGCTGGTTCCCGCGCTGGGGGCTAGGAGGTAGTGGGCCAGGTGATGAGTCAAGGCCAAAGAGGTAGCTAGTACAGTTAGGGCAGCTCCTGACGTCACCAGCCCTTGCCTACATTACATCTTCATTTACTATTCGACGTCTTCTATACTACCTCGTCAATAACAATAAATAACAAAACGAAATGAAAAGAAATAGGTACAACATTAGAATTAAATCGTAAAATTTGGGATTATTACAAACAACGAAAGTGAAATAGCGACACCGAAATCAATGAGACACTTGAATTTGGGAAACTAATCCATCGATGTTTGGATTGATTCCACTGATACAAAGACGAAAATAATTTTCCAAATTATCGTCAGTCAGCCTTGTACGATGTTTTGATTTATTAACTTTCATCATTGAAAAGAACTGTTGGCATTTATAAGTACTGCCAAACGCACAAATCTCTCCTCGGTCGGTGGTTGTCCACATATGATATAGGGCGTACTTCCCTACGGTTCTGTTTCCACTCATGATGCATGCCCTCAAGGGCCGATGCCTCTCCCAACTTAACACACATGGACAATATAATACATCTCCTAAAGTGGCATCAAGTGAGACGAGAAACATACTTCATTTCTTGTGCACATACTGGTTTTCCGCCTACTTGGGCAAGGCACACTTGCTCTATATTGATCTACATGCCTCCTGTCCAGGCAGCGTTGAATACTGAATTTAAACTTGGTTTTATTACCGCAAATACTAAAGACAGCTTTCATGTTGAAAGAACCTAGAGTTGACTCGCCAACAAGGGATACTCACCTGTAAAAGAAAAGTATGGTATTAATATTTAAATAAAATTATTTTCACGGATTTAAACAATACATTAAGTATAGATATATATGTGTATATATATATATGTGTGTGTGTGTGTGTGTGTGTGTGTGTGTTTGTGAGTGTGTCTATACGTCTTTAAATGCTGTCCTTGTACATTTTCCATAATATATGAATACAAAAACTAATATAACATATTTCTTTACAATACAACTAGTAGCAGGACATGGTTGGGTTAATACATTCTTACATAGATTCAAACTAACAGACAACCCATTATGTCCTTGTGACTTGAGTATTGAACAATAGTACCAACATTTAATATACGACTGCAGACTATTGACAGACGAAAGACGAATTTTAAAGCAGACAGTTACAAAGTAAGACATTGACAAGTAGAAAAAAGAATTTTATTTCAAAAACTTCAATTCAAGTTCTTCGGACGTTCTCTGAGAACATTTATAAAATCATGGGAAACTGGAATACTTTACATACTATAGATAATTTTGAATGTATATATTGTAATTCTATATCTTGTACTGATCCGGAAGTTCTAAATGAGGTAAGTGAGAGCAAAAGTCTTATCAAGGCCACAGAGAAAAGGAGGGTGAAACTTGTTGTGCATATCATAAGGCACAATGACTTCATTACTAATATATGTAGGGCTCAGTGTTAAAGTAGCCAAGTCCATCAGAGTCAGTTTTGAGAAAAGTGGGTTTTAAGTTTAAAACAAATAATTAATTATAAGATACAAAAACCCTATTTTTACAACTCAATGTTGTTAATACAAGTCTAACTTAGATCTTACACGTGTGAATATTATACTATGTTTGACCTGTACACTTATGGACAGCCATTTATCATAAAGTGCAGGACTTGGTTCATTTTGCTTCTGAAGATTTTTTTTAAAATCTGATGAAAAATGAAAACACTTTATTAAAAACTCAGAAATGTTTATTCCATGGAACGAGACATAAATACATTAGTTTACAGATATTCAATCTCATCAGTATCTCCATCTGTAGATACCTCAACGGAAGACTCAGACCGGGTTATGAGCGGCCCTGGCAAGTTTCTGTAGTATTCATGGAAAACTGGTGGAATGTATGGCAGCAGCGATAGCATATCCTTTTTCTTTGCATCAGTCATGGATCTGCGTGTTTGGTAAAGGAGAGGCTGTGAAACAGATGACAAGGAAAGTAAAGGTCTTCCGACTTCTTTCTTCTTCTCCAAGTCAATTGTTCTAAACTGAGAAATGTCATTAAGATTTTCTTTGAATTTTATTTCCCAGGGTGAATCTCTTTGAAATCTCAGCCAGCACATTTTCATCCAGTTTAATTTGTTATTTCCATTGTCCTTTTGACGATTAGTGATTGACTTTTCCAGTGTCAAGGTACTTAGAAATTCAGTTCTGTTCATACGTTCCACTTTAAATTTTGGTTCTTTCTTTTTTGCTGACTCGATTATTTCATACCATACGTTTGGCCCATAAATAAACTGGTGCTTCCTACTCTCCCTTTCAATGACACCGAAATGCGTATCAATAGGTAAAAAAGAGTGGCAAGACACCATAAATTTGAAATCGATGGTTTCAACTTGCAATTTTGGTTCTTGTACAAGTTTCAGCATTGTTAAGGCGATTTTAATGTTCCTATTCTGCCCTGTGCATGAATCAGAGTAGAAAATTACATGTTTAAAACTGTTGGCATTCGCATGTATGTGTTTCCGTATACAAGAGGCAAGGTCTTCTGATCCTCTCCCCCCTTCTGTCTCTTCCCATACAAACATGTATCCAGTTCTCTCATTAAAACAGTGGATAGAAAAGTTATAAATATATAAATTCCTCTTGTAGTATGCAGTTGAGGTGCTAAGTTTAGGGAAGGGCAATGCCTTTTGCAAATCAAAGGTGCAGACATACTTATCTTTTGAAACAGAATCTTTGTATTCTTTTAAGGCTTCCCTTGCTCGTTCCGCCTTACGGAGGTGGAGTTCCCTTTCTGCCAATAGAATCTTTTTTGCTGCTTCCTCATGTTCAATTTTAATTTTTTGATACAACTCATCACATATCTTACATGTATGTATGAAAATGATTGTTAAAGTAACCAAATAGGTTCATAAGCAGTGGTACTATGAAACCGAAACAATGATGTCTGGACTTGGTTCACTTCAACACTGAAAGAAAATCATATGAGTTCTGTGCACCTGAGAACTGCGCTCCCTAGTGACAAATATGATGAACTAAGAACTTGGTTCACTATTGCAATGGAAAATATATGCTTTTAGCTTCATCATACCATAGCCGGTAACAAATGGACAAAAATTGGACTTGGTCCACTTTAACACTGAACCCTCCATATGTGAAGGTAAGATTCACCGTGGCCATAGGACAGAGAGACTGGCCTAGAAGTATCCTATTTTGAAGACATCAAACATCTTACAGATTTGGGTGAGTATAATTACATGAAATGATCTTCTGATAGAACACAATGGTTGCTACTACAAGACGCAGCATGCAGAGCATAGTGTGTGTGTGTGTGTGTGTGTGTGTGTGTGTGTGTGTGTGTGTGTGTGTGTGTGTGTGTGTGTGTGTGTGTGTGTGTGTGTGTGTGTGTGTGTGACCAACATCACATTTTTTCACCTTGTTTAGATGTTTTGAAATTTGGCATTTGAGGTTATCATTCGAAGCAGACGACTATATATTTAGTAGTTTTAGATTCGAGGCTATGATTGGGGAGAGAGAGGAAGAGCAGGAAGTAGGAGAGAGCTGTCACTATTTGGCGTTGTTCCATCTAATTCATTATTTATCGTTGTATCGAGCGACACTTTCTACTCTCTTCCCAATCCTTATCACTGCTATCAGCCATTATCTATGCTCTTATCACTCTATATCCTTAACTCCTAGCCAACTTGAGGATCGGATCACTAATCCATCTTCCAAGATATTGCCCAATAGCACAGATTCCCAGTCACATCACCAAATTACCCAATGTATTTAGCTGCCTTAACTAAACGGAGTTCCCACCTGATGATGGGTCTTGTGCTCTTATCTCAGTTCATATTCACTATTTATATGTAGAAAAAAAAACGATGAGTAGATCGAGTGGGGGGGGGGGTTACTGCAAACACGAAAGTACGGATTACTCGCATAATACTTAAGTTAGGTTAAAATGCTTAATACTACAATAGTAGAACATAAATAGTTTATCAAGATTGGTTCTATAACTGTTTTAGATCCGTCACATAATAAGAGAGATATTTTGAATTTTCGAATTCCTTCCCACCTATATCCACCAATAACAAATATGATCTTCAGTATTGATTGAAACTATTAAATATCGAGTAGTGTATTAATCCAATTAACATTTTCGACGTAGAGAACGAAAAATCACAACTGATGTCTTCAACATATTAGTATGTATCTCACAATGTAAAACTTCAATGGAAACAAAATTTGGTATTCATGATCCAAATAAAGCATTCCAACATATATCTATTTATATTTAATATGACATGAGTGGGAGGGGGGCTTTATTCAAAGCTGAAGCATAAAGAAGTCCGTACCGCAGGGGCTGCGTAAACTAAGCAGATTTCCCATGTGAAATTTTACAATAAAAAAATCTGCATACTGGTAACACAATACCACCGTGATTAAATACAAACGGTAATAAGAAATCTTTCAGTTGATTAAAATAAATTCCAAACTGAAACGGCTTCTGAATTGTAAGATTAATTTATATTTTAATAACTCAAATTTTAGTAGTCCAAGAACTAAAGAAGGGGGGGGGGATGAACAGAACGTATTTGCATAAATCTCACGAAGTAGTGAAGGTAAGGTAAGGTTAAAAACGACAGGTAAGGTTAGAAGAAGCCGAGTACTGACGGAAATGGCCGATCTAATCCGAACTACACCCGACCACAGACTTCATAAAAATGAAAATATCTCGGTTAATATTCAAGCTAGAGAATACATTTATATAACAATAATTATAGTAAATTTAATTTTCAATAAGATTGATTCTGTTCGATTTTTCAATCCGACGTACCGTAACGGAGATATTTCGAATTTTCGAAAATCCTCCCCTCTAAACCCCCCCCCTCCCACATGTCTGATTTCAGCCGTTAACGAACTTGATTTTTCTTTTTACATAAAACAACTAAATATCGAGTTTGGTACCGATCTAACAAAAATTGCGACCTCTAGAGCGGTAACAGAAAAATGTATAGATAGATAGATATATAGATACATATACAGTTTTGTATATATATATATATATATATATATATATATATATATATATAGTTTTGAACAGAACACATTTTAATTTTTGAGGTACTGGATGGTGAAGGAAGGTGTGACTCCAGGGTCACAGGGAATCCTTGGTTCCTGTCACATCATTGTGAAGAGGGCACTGATGATGGAGCGTATGCTCTGAAAGCGCTCTGTCGCAACGAATAAAGAATAGTGAAAGAACGAGGCGTTTTTTCTTACCTGGGAACTCATTTTCGTCATCTACTAGGTACGATCGATGGACATTTGAAGAAAAATTTCGAAAATTCCGTCATGAGTACAACCTCAATAGTTGATTTCCCTTAAGGGAAATCTGCTAAAATGGGAATTTCTCGGTTAATAATCAAGACAGAAAACAATATATGTAACAACAATCATAGAACATTAAATTTGCAATAATATTGGTTCTATGCACTGTATCAAATGTATAATAATGGAGTTATTTCGAAATTTTCACCCTCTATACTCTCATCCCACTGGTTGGAATTCAGCCATCAACGAATTTGATCATTCTTTTAACGTAAATAGTTTAAAGGTCGAGTTTGGTAACGATCAAACAAAAATTGCGGCCGTCTACAAATAGCTTATAACGGACATTATTTACGTCATCTCCTGTGTAGGATCTATGGGCATTTGAGAAACTATTTCTGAAATCGCGTCAAGAGTACGACCTCAATAGCAGATTTCCCTTGAGGGAAATCTGTTGAAAGTTGAAATAATCCTTATACACAGACTGGGTTTCTCAAACTGAGAATTTTTCTCTCTGGTCTATACTTGGTTTATGAATAATTTTGGAGGGGGATGTACTGAACAGGGAACGGCTTGATATGAATATAAATCATTATTTGCCGATGATGCAACGGACTGAAGGAATGCACTTGGAGAAGTGCAAGGCTTCCTTTATGGCATATTGTTATCTTGAGTAGATCAGCTCACATCAATATCACATCGGCAACTCAACTATGGAATGTGATAATTAGCCTTGCTAAGGATTCGCCCAAAGCCATACAGATGCATTTAATTAACATTCCACAACGAAAGAGCAGTTAAACAAAGCAGAATTCCAAAATAAAGATATACAAAAGATAAATCTACATATTGGACGGGGGGGGGTATATATATATATATAAAAGGGCCTACCGGAAATTATTTTTACTTATTGTCGACTTTGTTCTTCTGTGAATAAGCTCCCGAATTTTCTGTTTCTGTAAGATCCTTCTGCTCTGAAAGAATTTTAATTACCATTTAGAATTATTCACTTAATATTCTTGGTGGTGAATCACCCCTCACCAGCCCGGTATGTAGATTTATCTATCGTAAAACTTCAAGTGGAAAATCTGCTTAGTTTACGAAACCCCTTCGTGACGGACTTTTTTTTATATGTACTGCCTCAAACTTTTATAAGTATATATATATATATATATATATATATATATATATATATATATATATATTTGGTTTCCTTGTCATAATAAGTCTATGCCCCATGCAATTTAGCCTATCACGTGCATTTGAAGCATGTTACATAACTTGCATATCGATTATTATGTAAACAATTAACAGAAATAACTTTAAAGAAAAATAAAAAAAAAAACAATATATAAAGAGAAGATTAGCCTTCATGCAATAATTATTGATTAATCGTAGTATTTTCAGTGTAGTTGTTATTATCAGTTGTAGTAAGTATTCTAATTTATTAATTGTATCAGAAGCATGTTCTGTAAATATTTTGAGAACAATTATTCTATTTTAGCAGATTTCCCTTAAGGGAAATCAGCTATTGAGGTCGTACTCATGACGCGATTTTCGAAAATTTTCTTCAAATGTCCATCGATCCTACCCAGGAGATGACGAAAATGAGGTCCGTTCAAAATTATATATATATATATATATATATATATATATATATATATATATATATATATATATATATATATATTTGTCTGTTAACGCTCTAGCGGTCGCAATTTTTGTTTTATCGTTACGAAACTCGATATTTAACCGTTTTATGTAAAAAGACAGATCAAGTTCGTTAATGGCTGAAATCGGACCAGAGGGAGGGGGGGTTTAGAGGGGGGATTTTCGAAAATTCAAAATATCTCCGTTATTATGCATCGGATCAAAAAATTGTATAGAATCAATCTTATTGCAAATTAAATTTACTATAAATATTGTTATATACATTTATTCTCTATCTTTAATATTAACCGAGATATTTGCATTTTTATGAAGTCTGTGGTGGGGTATAGTTCGGATTATGTCGGCAATCTTCGTCATTTCTCGGCTCAGGCGGAGCTTCTTCTAACCTGGCGTTTTTAACCTTACCTTACCTTCCTTACTTTGTGAGATTTATGCAAATACGTTCTGTTCATCCGCCACCCCCCCCCCCGTCGTTAGTTCTTGGACTACTGAAATTTGAGTTATTAAAATATAAATTATTCTTACAATTCAGAAGCCGTTTCAGTTGGTTTAATTTTAATTAACTGAAAGATTTCTCTATATCTAATCACGGTGGTATTGTGTTACCAGTATGCAGATTTCTCTATTGTAAAACTTCAGGGGGGAAATCTGCTTAGTTTACGCAGCCCCTGCGTGACGGACTTTTATAAATAACTGGTCTTCTTCCATTGGAAATTTGCCTTTTTGTCGTTCGGTGTATTGTTTTAGTTTTTGTCGTTCGTTAGTCAATAGTCTGCAATCGTATATTTGGTTTACCCAGTTCCCGGATGACGGAGCTTTGACTTACTAGACCTTGGAGCAAAACATGGTCCAATCATTTTGCCATTTCTTGTAAATGGCATTGAGCTGATAAAGGTGATAAGGTAGATATTGAAGGCCTCTGCTAGTAGCCCAGTCATCAGCTGGCCAGGGGAGGTTGCACAATATAACCTTCCACATACGCCCAGCTGAATATATTGGGCATTTGGTGTGATACAGACGGCCGTGGGCTTCTACGGCCTTTTTCATGATTAATATGTCCGCCACGCAAATTTCCCAAGGGAAGAATAGATAAATCTACATACTGGTAACACAACCATGAATGTTAAGAGAACAAATACAAACGCTAACATCTTTCAGTCAATTTACAAGTTCATAACCTCTACAACGGAAAGCGTTTGAATTGTGACAAACAGGGCAGCCAACATCGCAGCGCTGAATAGATAGAATCTAGGCCGGAAAGAAGAACAATTAATGAAATATATCTGAATATATCATATTAATTTTAATTGAAAACTATTTACTACAGCTAGTGTAGTAATTTGTAATAGATCAGAATAATTTTTATATCAATCACTCAGATTTTGCCAATCCAAGAACAAAAGAAGGGGAGCGGGAATCAACAGAACGTACTTGCAAGTATCTCTTATAATAAAGATTTTTTGAAAACAATACTTTGTATTTAACCTCGTATTGAAGTGGTTCATGATATATCAGCTTATTGTTAATATGACACTAGTAGGAGTTTGTTCGAGCCTATCCTAAAAGATAGTAAAAAGTGAGTAGGTAGAAACAGAGAAAATACTGGCTCCATTACTGTAGTAGCAGTGAATAACGATGTGATATCGCTAGTAGTTGCTCCTAATGTATATGCAGGCTGTTGACTACAGATGGCGTGGGTAGTGCAAGGCTGGAAGTGGGCGGAGGTGGCGCCGTCTATATATCGACATTGCAACTCGATTCATCTACAGCAGACGATAATGGCACTATCGATATAGGTAGTTAGGCCAACATCTACTTTCAGTGTTCAGTACAATTTTAGCAGATTTCCCCTAAGGGAATTCAGCTATGACGCGATTTTCAAAAATTTCTTCAAATGTCCATCGATCATACCCAGGAGATGACGAAAATGAGGTTCGTTCGAAATTACATATATATATATATATATATATATATATATATATATATATATATATATATATCTCTCTCTCTCGCGGTCGAAATTTTTTTCACTCGTTACCAAACTCGCTATGTAATCGTGTGATGTAAAATCAAAGATCAAGTTCGTTAATGGAGAAAATCGGACCAGTGGGAGGGGGGTTTTTGAAAATTCAAAATATCTCCGTTATTATGGGTCGGATCGAAAAAGTGTATATAATCAATCTTACTTTAAATATAATTTACTATAAATATTGTTCTATACATTTATTTTCTATCTTAAATATTAACTGAGATATTTGCATTTGTATTGTGTGTGTGGTCGGCAGACGTCGGCTTCATTCGGGACTTTCCGCCGAAAGCTAGCTCGGCCGTTTCCTTAACTGTTCGTCCCTCGTGAATTGGTTTAGAGCTTCCTCACTACTACTGTTATTATTAAGCAGATTTCTCTATTGTAAAACTTCACGTGGGAAATCTGCTTTGTTTATGCAGCCCCTGCGTGACGGACTTATTTTATTTGTTTGTTTGTGAGACAGGCTATCTGGCGCGATAACACCCATCATCAAATAACCAAAAAGCTACATGTATCTCGTCCAATTTGGTCCCTATTACGATAATAGCGGAAGAATATACTGACAGATATAACATACTAAAACTGCACCAAACTACTAATAAAATAACAGCAGACGAAGTAGAATAGCCGGTACCTTACATGAATTGGACACATCCTGGACTAACACCCGACATTGTAATACGAGGGTCGTCCAGAAAATAAGTTCCGTTTTTTCAAAAAAAAAAAAAAAAGAGGTAATTTAGAATAAAATTATTCTTTAAGCCTTTAGGTACTCAGAGAAAAAAGTATTAATTTGTGGTAACAGAGATTTAATCAAACCGATAAAGGATTACATACAAAAGTCCGTCAGGCAGGGGCTGCGTAAACTAAGCAGATTTCCCACGTGAAAATTACAATAGAGAAATTTCACGAGAGGTAAACCGTTACGAAAACGGCCGAACTAGCTTTTGGTGGGAAACTCACTTTCGTCCTTTACCCGCCCACATTAAATAAAAAGTCCGTCACGCAGGGTCTGCGTAAACTAAGCAGATTTCTCAGCAGAGATGTGAAGTTATACAATAGAGAAATCTGCATACTGGTAACACAACACCACCGTGATTAAATACAAACGGTAATGAGAAATGTTTCAGTTAATTAAAATAAATTCCCAACTGAAACGACTTCTGAATTGTAAGAATAATTTATATTTTAATAACTCAAATTTTAGTAGTCCAAGAACTGAAGAAGATATATATATATATATAGATATACAATAGATATAGATATATAATTTTGAACGGACCTCATTTTCGACATCTCCTGGGTAAGATCGATGACCATATGAAGAATTACTTCGAAAATCGCGTCATGAGTACGACCTCAATAGCTCGTCGCCCTTAAGGGAAATCTACTAAAATGCAAATATCTCGGTTAATATTCAAGATAGAGAATAAATGTACATAACAATATTTATAGTCAATTTAATTTTCAATAAGATTGATTCTGTACAATTCTTCGATTCGACGTATAGTAACGGAGATATTTCGAATTTCCAAAAATCCTCCCCTCTAAACCCCCCCCCCACTGGTCCGATTTCAGCCATTAACGAACTTGATCTGTCTTTTTACATAAAACGACTAAATATCAAGTTTGGCAACGGTTAAACAATAATTGCGAACAGACAAATATATATATATATATATATATATATATATATATATATATATATATATATAGAGAGAGAGAGAGAGAGAGAGAGAGAGATTTGAAAAGACTTCATTTTCGGTATTACTTGGGTAGGATCTATGGACATTTGAGGAAACGTTTCCAGACTGTTGTAGAACCTCAAAAGCTGATTTTCCTCAAGAGAAATGTGTTTATCGACCATTACGTGACATAATGTACTCATTATAATGCAATCATCCGCCTAGGGAAGTGCAGTAATAGGATGCACCGACAAGCAGCCAATAACTGCAGTCCCTCCCTCTATTATATTTATCCGACCTTGCATCTAGCATCATCATTAGCTACAGATTGCACAAATCACCCAACAATTGTCTATCTTATATTACAACCGAAACAAATACAGATTTTTTTTAAAAAAATAAAACAGCCATATTCCACGATCTCGGCAGATAAACGTGTTATACATATTTGTCCTTGATTTAAAGTCCAATAATCATTATTATACGATTATTTGATTTGGTAGATTTCCTCCTTGGGTTAAATGCTTTTAGTATCAGCTATTGAGGTTGTACTCAAGACGCGATTTTCAAAACATTTCCTCAAATTTCCATCTATCATACCTAGGAGATGACAAAAATTAGGTCTTTTTAAAGTTTTAAAAACAAACAAAATAAGCTGCCCTCCATCTGAGGGTACCTTTATGGTCAGCCTCCTAATCTGCCAATTTATTGTTAACAATGTTTTTTTTTTTTTGTTTTTTTTTTTAATTTTGTTTAAATTGTATGCGAAAAGTTGGAATAATTTGAATATTACAAATTAGGGGGGTATCTCAGGTGAGAGTGCAGCTTGTTATTTTTATCTTTATTTTTTATATAAATGATGATGTACAATTCTTATTGATGATTTTAGAACAAGTGTGGATAAATTCTTCAGATCATCGTTTGTTAGGCCTTGTTCTATTAGTATCTTCACCGTTTTTTGATGGAGCCGAACAGTAGCCCCATAACTGTCCAGTCTTGGATTTCGTATTTCTTTATGTATATATATATATATATATATATATATATATATATATATATAGATATATATATATACTGCTCAAAAATGAATAGGGTTATTGGTTATTTTTTCTTATCCTATTAATTTTAATTAAATCGATCTTAATTAAATTTCTTTTTTATGGGGGAAAAAGACAATAATTTCTAATAAATATTAATGATATTTATAATAAAAAAAATAAATATGCTAGGCCCCATACATACCACAAAACAGCCACTATCCCTATTCATTTTTGAGCAGTTTATATATATATATATATATATGAAACGTAATGAAATGTTAATATGTTTATCTAATGTATGTTTTTTTTTTTTTTTTTTTTTTTTTTTTTTTTTTTTTTTTTTTTTTTTTTTTTTTTTTTTTTTTACCTGATACCCAGCTAGGCTAAATTCTTTTGTAATTTTGTAGCCTGATGACTACAAGGTGATAAGGGAAGATAGATCCCTTATACTAGAACCAAGTTCTATTGGAAGGGGAATTACTGTGAATAATTTTTATTTTGTGAATATATTTATTTGTAAAACTTGCTGGTGGCGGGTATAGACACCAGTTTGGATGTAGGTCTAATGTATGTTTTTTTTTTTTTTTTTTTTTTTTTTTTTTTTTTTTTTTTTTTTTTTTTTTTTTTATCTGAAGCCCTAGTATAACTTGTGGCTTGGTCGGTATCTTCAGGCCTGTCAGACCTGTTGGGGTGAGGACAGTTCCCCTTCTACTGAACGAGGAACGCTCTATCTAATGTATGTCCTTAGAGTTTAAGTATATCATGTAAATAATGCTGCTTGCAGCTGCGAGAGGTTTTCACTTTCAGACACGGTTATTTATTAGCCAAATTTATTTTAATCTGATTTGAATTATTTTATTTTCTTTATTTATATTTATGTATTTGCATTATTATTGTTGAGGGATTTGATTTATTTCAATTATTGGTCTCAATTTTTTTTTTTGTAAAGACGTGTAGTTTAGCGCATTCTACCAGATAATCATAGAACTAAAACGTCTTCGTTTCGTTGTCTCATTTTTCCTTTTCATTTTGCATACCCAGTTTTCGCGATATTTTATTTTCTAGTTCTTTTTAGGCAAACGTGCACATAACAAATGTTATTTTTTGTGTTATAGAACATAATTTTTTTAGCTTTTGTTTTAAACATAATATTATTAAATTTAATATCATCATCTCTTGATATACCATGCAGGACAACGTCTGCCGGGTCCGCTAGTATATATAGTAAATTTTAAACATACCTAATTTTTGTCATCTCCTAAGTATATGTATATATTTACGCTCTAGTGGTCGTTATTTGTGTTTTATCGATACCAAACTCAATATTTAATCGTCTTATGATAAAGTAAAGATGACGTTCATTATGACGTTGAAATCGGGCTAGGGGGTGGTTAGGGGTGATTAGGGGGGGGGGGATTTCTAAAATTGTTAATATCTCCGTTACTATGCGTCGGATCGAAAACTTGTATAGAGCCAACCTTATTGAAAATGTAATGTTCTATAAATGTAGTTATGCACATTTTACCACTATATGTAATATTACCCGAGATATTGGCATTTTTTTAGTTTTTGGCTTTCAGTTAACCCCCCACTCCTACCCATCCCAAATTAACAACACGTTGTTATGTTTTGAAGTACTTTTTTTGTAGCTTAAATGCCAAATATTGTAATAATATGTTCTCATTGAAGTTTTACATCTTGACATAAATGCAAATAGGTGCCACTCGTGGGAAATCTGCTTAGTAACGCAGCCCCTGCGTAACGGACTTTATTTAGTTTTCAGTAGCCGGTAAATCACCACTCCTACTAATGCTATTTTCTCCTGAGCTACTAAACACCTCATGCCCAGAATACATTTAAACCACTAATTCCGTAGGCTTATCATCGACAGCAGAAATGCATGCTACATTTAGGAATATGCTAGCGTGTCCACTATTGGGGAAATCTTCTGCTTTACGCAGATATCTTTAGTTCGTATTGGAAAGATGATATTTGTTAAAACAGCATCCCAAAAGCCCTCTGGAGACATGATGTCATGGGGAAAGTTTCGATTCACATTTTACGATCGTTTAGTCATAAATTCCACTAAGTTTACGAGTCCATTCCACTTTCTGCTATCAATCCTACATTGGATATGACGAAAAATAGGTCCTTCAAGCGTATTGTTTGTTACGATTATGGCATAAAGTCGCTAACTCGGGAGCTGCGTAAACTTAGCAGATTTCCCACCTGTTGGTATAACACAGTTGTAATCTCATTCTCTATTTCTATGTAAAAAAATAATAATAAAAACAATGAATAGAAGGGCTCTGTGGGTGGGGACAAACCATACGAATTAATAAATCTATTAATATTTGACTTAAGAAAACATGTATAGAGCAATAATTGTAGAACATCTATCAATCAACAAGATTGCTGCCATGACATTTTGCGATACAATTCATAATAATGGAGATATTTTGAATTTTCATACCCCCTATTTTAGTAGATTTCTCTTAAGGGAAATCAGCTATTGAGGTTGTACTCATGACGCGATTTTCGAAACATTTCTTCAAATGTCCATCGATCCTACCCAGGTGATGATGAAAATGAGGTCCGCTCAAAATTATATATAAATATATATATATATATATATATATATATATATATATATATATATATATATATGTCTGTTAACGCTCTAGCGGTCGCAATTTTTGTTTGATCGTTACCAAGCTCGATGTTTAAACGTCTTATGCAAAAAGACAGATCAAGTTCGTTCATGGCTGAAATGGGACCAGTCGGAGGAGGGGTTTAGAGGAGGGATTTTCAAAAATTCATAATATCTCTGTTACCATACGTCGAATCAAAACATTATATATAACCAATCTTATTGCAAATTAAATATACTATACTTATTGTTCTATACATTTGTTCTCTATCTTGAATATTAACCGAGATATTTGCATTTGTATTGTGTGTGTGGTCGGCAGGAGTCGGCTATGTTCGGGACTTTCCGCTGAGAGCTAGGGCGGCCGTTTCCGTTACTGTTCGTCCCTCGTGAATAGGTTTAGAGATTCCTTACTACTACTGTTATTGGGAACTTCACGTGGGAAATCTGCTTAGTTTACGCAGACCCAGCGTGACGGACTTTTTTTAACTAATACGGTCTTTAGCCTGTAATGAAACTGCTAAATATCGAGTAGGTTACAGAAGAAATAAAAATTTCCCCATCCACGGCCTCAAAGTCTTAATTGATTACGTCATCACACAACGCATTTACATTTATCTCACAAAATAACAGTTCAATAAGAACAATATTTGGTATTTAAGCTTCAGATAAAATTTTTCATGATTGCTACAATGACATGAGTAGGAACGGGGGTTTTGAAGGCTGGAAACTTAAAAATGCAAATATCTCCGTTACTAATTAGGACAGAGCATAAATGTATAGAACAGTATTTATATTAATTAATATGTGCAATAAGATTGGTTCTCTAGAACTATTCGATCCGGTGTATAATAACGGAGACATTTCGAATTAGATAAATTCCTAAACACTCTAAACACCTTTCCAACTTGCTCAATTTCGGCCATTGACGAACTTGACCTCTAAATTTTGCGCGAAACGTTTATACATCGAGTTTGGTTACGATCAAATAAGAATTGCGACCGCTATAGAATTTATGAGAAGAAATATGTCAGATATTGGTTAATGAGTACAATCAGATATATCAGATCTGCCCTAAGGGATATCTGCTGAAATCGTTAAAATAGGGAAACTAGAATGTTAAAAATATTAAAAGGTGATGGGCCTGAGAAAAATGCTAAAGTTTTCTTTCTTTCCCTCTCTTCATAAACAGGTGTGGAAGAGTCGTTCATTGAATTGAATGCTGCGATAATATCTGGCCATTAGTGAAGCAATGAATTAATATTAGCGGGAACTATAGAACAGTATTACAGTTCTCAGGTGGAAGAAAGTTGATGGGAACAGTCTCTCTCATCAAAGTAGCCAACAATTAATACAAACACAACCTGTAGGATATTGCCGTGTTTTCCTTTAGTACCCTCGTCTCTAATTTATTGTTCAAAATAAAAAAGTCCGTCACGCAGGAGCTGCGTAAATTAAGCAGATTGCCCACGTGAAGTTTTATTATAGAGAAATCTCCATACTAGCAACAGTAGTAGTAACGAGTCCCTAAACAAATTTCAAGAGATCCGAACAGTTGCGGAAACGGCCGAACTAGCTTTCGGCGGATACTCACCAATAGACCTGACATCTGCCAATCTCATCGGTAGAGAGGTAGAAGATACAGGAAAGCTAGGCTAAGAGGTATGCCGATACTAGCTAGTGGGCAGCGAGGGGTTCTATGACGTAGCTAAGAGCCCATAGAGGTAGAAGATAGAGGATAGCTAAGCTAAGAGGTATGCCGATACTAGCTAGTGGGCAGCGAGGGGTTCTATGACGTAGCTAAGAGCCCATAGAGGTAGAAGATAGAGGATAGCTAGGCTAAGAGGTATGCCGATACTAGCTAGTGGAGGTAATCAGTCCTCAACGACTTGATCAGAGCAGCGAGGGGTTCTATGACGTAGCTAAGAGCCCATAGAGGTAGAAGATAGAGGATAGCTAGGCTAAGAGGTATGCCGATACTAGCTAGAGGAGGTAATCAGTCCTCAACGACTTGATCAGAGCAGCGAGGGGTTCTATGACGTAGCTAAGTGCCCATAGAGGTAGAAGATAGAGGATAGCTAGGCTAAGAGGTATGCCGATACTAGCTAGTGGAGGTAATCAGTCCTCAACGACTTGATCAGAGCAGCGAGGGGTTCTATGACGTAGCTAAGAGCCCATAGAGGTAGAAGATAGAGGATAGCTAGGCTAAGTAGGGCTAAGCTGTGCCACTAATTACCTCTATAGAAGTGATGGTGTCGGTGCCCTTTGGCCACAATAGCCTTCATCATCTAGGGCCATTCAATCACCTCTTCCTTTTATATACTCAATCACACTGCTTCATATCTCTTTCCAATCAACGCTTGTACACTGTAACCGAACCTCTCCAGCCTTCATTCTTAACATTTTAGCAGATTTCCCTTAAGGGAAATCAGCTATTGAGGTCGTACAAAGGACGCGGTTTTCTAAAAATGTTTTCAAATGGCCATCGACCCTACCCAGGAGATGACGAAAATGAGGACTGTATATAATTGTGTTGATGTTTTCGACCGGGTTATATTTATATATGGTGTTGTTATTCTTTTTGGAGTTGTGGTCAATGTTGGTGAAAAAAATTTTAGTTTATGCCGATATTTCGAAAATCTTTATTTTCTCTTCTTCAGGGCTGTAAAATTACAGGCACTACTTTATAATATTGCACATTGGTATTACACATTATTGTAAAAGGCTATTTTTTCTTATTATTACTTACCAAGACTAAAAATACCTACAAACTATTACACATGGTTATTGCACTAGGACTAGGGTTATAGTAACCTTCCTTGGACAAATAAAGATTCTCGAAAGATCGGCATAAACTAAGATTTTTTTTTGACCAAAACTCCAAAAAGAAGAACAACACCACATATATATATATATATATATATATATATATATATATATATACACTTATAGAGTGTAAAGGGATATATATATTTGTCTCCTAACACTCTAGCGGTCGTAATTTTTGTTTGACTGTTCCCAAACTAAATATTTACTCGTTTTATACAAAAAGAAAGATCATGTTTGTTAATGGCTGAAATCGAACAAGTTGGAGCTAAGAGGGGGGATTTTCTAAAATTCGAAATATATCCGTTACTCTACGTCGGATCGAAAACTTGTATAGAATCAATCTTATTGCAAATTAAATTTACTAATAAATATATATATATATATATATATATATATATATATATATATATATATATATATATATTGTCATACACATTTATTCTCTATCTTGAATATTAACCGAGATATTGGCTTTTTTTTTTTAGTGTGTGCGGATAACGGACGAGATGAGATCGTCTAATCTCGTTTGTATTCGGGTGTGTCCCCCGAAAGATAGTTCGGCCGTTTCCGTAACTGTTCGGCTGTCGTAAGGTAAAACTTCACATGGGAAATCTGATTAGGTTACGCAGCCCCTGCGTGACGGATTTTTGTGTTCCAACTCAGACTAACAGTGCATTGGGCAGTATACCTAACTCCAATGGATCTCCACTAATTTTAAATATAATTTCAGACAGCGTTTGTAAATAAATATTTCAGGCATCATATATGCCTTTTATGTAGATTTTATCGATGCTATAGCTGCCATGCCTAATCTAAATCTATTGAGTCATGTTGAACTGAGGAATCCAGTAAGACTTGCCTTGGTATTGTAGGCTGGAGTAGGTGTATGAGGAATGACTATTGGCTAATCAAGGGCAACACGGGGACTAGATCGGTGCTCATTGAGTGTCTCCATCGCAATGTGGGCAGTATCGACCTCTGCAATTGCTCAATCAGTCTCTTCAGCAAAGCAATCCTCCTCAAACACATACAGCGCGTGTCAAACGAATATATTCCAAGGCATAAAATGCTAATGGTATTCACTCCTTATCAAATGATAACATGTGTGAAGGCTACATCACTTCATTGTGCTCCAAGTAAATTAAAATACAAAGTGATTCTTCGTGCGAAGGAGGGTGAAAATAAAAAATTCCGTCACGCAGGGGCTGCGTTAACTATGCAGATTTGCTTCTTGTAGTTTAACAATAGATAAATTGACGTAATGGTAACACAATATCACCGTGAAAATTAAGTGAATAAATAAAAACGGTAATAAGAAATCTTTCAGCTCCAGGCGGGAAGCGTCAGGCATGTAAATGTAAAGGGTAGTGTGTTTAGTTTAATTGTAAAGGGTAGTGTGTTTAGTTAATAGCTATTAATCATGTATTTGTATAAGGTAATTATGTAAGATATTAATTATTTAATATGAGTTTACTTGGGTGGGGCTGGCTGGTGCTAGAGAGGGGTTTTCTGCTGACCGGTGCGAGAGGTGAGGCCGGGGGGACAGTGTCCTGCAGGCAGGGACTGGGTGTGCGTGTCAGTGCTGTAGCAGAGCAGACCCTCAGCATGTATTGGCCATGGATAATCCTAGGTGAGAGACCTTTGTCATACCCATTTATCTGATAGCCAGTCCCATTCCCGTTTATTTAGTTTTTATGGTGTTTATATTTTTTTGTGTTAACTACTTTTTAATCTATTTGTAAAATATATGGATTTAAGAGAAATAGGACTATCATCACCTCCCTCTCACAGAAACCCTCATTACAAATGGTGTCAGGCGCGGGGTAGTTTACGCGATTTGGGGCTAAACTACTTAAAGAACTACGCGTGAATAGAATAGAGAAAGAGTGAGAGGGAGATAGGGCGTGGCTAGCTATAGCGACACAGGAGGCGATAAGGATAGTTGATGAGAGCTTTAAATTCGCGGACCTCATTCCGAGGCCTTATCAGTTCCTCATACCCTACAGTTGATAGAGCCTTAGGTTCGCGGGCGTCAAGCCCGAGGTAGTAAATAAATAATCTTTTCCCTTATTGCGTATATTCTCACCTTTTGTAAGCATGGAAGGGGAACTTCGACAAAAGTTGGAGCAGCTCGTCGAGGCTAATCGGGCTTTCGAGGAGAGGGAAGCATTATTGAAAGGGGAGCTTGAACGCATGTCCACACAGCTGAGTACGCTAACGGGTAAAGAAGTCAAAGTGACCGAATCGGATAACGAGACTATGTTGGGCGGTCCCCGGGCTCAAGTAAGAAAGGACATGAGCCTCCAGACTATGGTATTACCGTGGTCCGGTGAACCAGGGTCAATCTCAGTGACTGATTTTTTTGAAGGGGTGGAACTTGTAGCCCAATGCGGTAACTGGGGAGACTTGGATAAAATCCTGGTTGTGAGGATGAAGTTGAAGGGTCCAGCCGCGTCGTTTTTAGCCAGTCGTCGTGACCTGACGAGCCCTCAGTCGACCTACGGAGCGATTAGAAACGCGTTAGAGGCTAGGTTTAAAGATACCTGGAAACCGGAACAGTACTTGATGAAACTTAGTAGCGTTCGTCAGGAAAAGGGCGAAGACTCCAGGGCTTTCGCGGACCGCTGTAGAGCCATAGGTGAAAAAGCTCTGAAGGAAAAGGGGTCTCCCATAGAGCAAATGGTCGCGAGAGAGCAGATCGATCGCGTGGTATTAACGGCGTACCTGAGTGGCCTTAGGGGCGATGTAGGCCGGTTTGTACGGATGTTCCCTCCGTCTTCCTTGGAAGAAGCAGTAGAAAGGGCGTGCACCATTGAGCTGGAGGAGGGGGGTAGTCGGCAGGTGTTTGCAATTGATGAGACCGGGGGAGAAGGGCCGGTGGTGAGTAGGGTACACCAAGACCGAGGGAAGTCCCGGTCTCAGTTGGAAGTGATTTGTTATCGCTGTGGAGGTAGCGGTCACTTTTCAAGTAAATGTGCAACGCCAGTCACTCCAGGCGATCGAGGGGCACTGATAAGTAACAAAAAGGGGGCCCTGACGCTCGTGTGCTATAGATGCCGAACTCCAGGGCACGTCGCTAAGGAATGCCGCCAGAGGGTTAAATCAGAGCGCACTATTAGGGAAAACCCAAAAGGCCAAGACCTGGTCGAGCCCCGCGAACCAGGTCGAAACTAAGAAAAGGCGGGGATAGAGACGTTAGGCTCCACGGGATTGGAGGAGGGGAAAAGCCTAGGTTTACAGTCCAAGTGAGCATAGACGGCCTCCCACACCTAATGCTATTAGATACGGGGGCTGATGTCACACTCCTCAAGAAGCCTATCAGAGGAAAGGAACTACTCCCTCCGAGTAGTAAATTAAAGGGCGTGTCCGGGGAGGCGTTGGAGGTTCGTGGAGAGCAATCGGTGAGAGTGCGACTGGACCAGACCGACCTTATCCACCCTGTGGTGATAGCAGAAGTAGACATTGACTGCGATGGGCTCCTGGGCATGGATTTGCTTAGGAGATTTGGTGCGGTGGTTGATATTTCCTCTGGGTCAATTAAGGCTACCCGTTCCCCTTCGCGATTAAATAAATTGATGAGAGTCAATGAGGACAGGTTAGAGAAGGACAGACAGTGGATAAGGGAGGTTAAGCGCCGGACCGCTGAGCTGGTTTCTAAGTGGGACAAAAAGAGGGGAGGTGAAACGCCCGCCGTCGGCAGTCGTGCATTGTCTAAATCCCCTGAGGCGCCAATCTCTAAGGGTAGACCGAAGAAGGGAGACTTGAAAGGAATCTCTTTGGGCTACGATGAGGTGAATCGTTTCGTGAAGGTACAGAGGGCGGAAGTAATCCCCCCTTACTGTGAAGCCTTGGTGCCTGGGAAGATAAGAGGTCGTAAGCCGGACGGACCGGTGCTGGTCGAACCTGAACTTGTGGCAGCTAGCGGTCTGAGGATAGCGCGGGTGGTGGTAGACGGAAGCTCAAGCGTTTTGTGGCTGAAGGTACTAAATGAAACCTCCACCGAATTAACGTTGAATAAGGGTGAGATCGCGGGCAAGGCTTACGCAATATGCCCCGAAGACGTGTTGCGTACGGAAGACAGATCCGCCCCTAACCGTGTCGAGGATGGTACCCTGTCTCGGGGAGAAATAAGGGGTAAGCTGGCGCATCTGCCAGAGAAGGAAAAGCACCTGATTGAACAAGTGCTGATGGATTTCTCGGACGTATTTGAGGAACCTGGGGAGGAAGGGTGTAGCTTGCCTGTGTTCCATCACATAAAAACAGGAGACGCTCCTCCGATTGCGAAACGGCCGTACAGGGTCCCTTTCCATGAGAGGGCTGTGGTGGAAGAACAATTGGAAGGCATGCTCGCCAAGGGCGTCATCACCCCTTCGGATAGTCCCTGGTCGGCACCAGTTGTGCTGGTTAGAAAAACGAACCAGGACGGGAGTATAAAGTACCGTTTTTGTACGGATTTTAGGGGGTTAAACGCGGTAACACGACCAGACCCGTACCCCTTGCCACTGATTCAAGAAACCCTTGAACAATTAGGGACGAGTAAGTATTTTAGTACCATCGATCTGGCCAGCGGGTTCCACCAAATACCCATAGCCCCCGAGGACCGAGAGAAGACGGCTTTTACCACTCTAGGAGGCCACTGGGAATACAGGAAAATGGCGTTCGGTTTGTGTGGAGCGCCGGCTACGTTCCAACGAACTATGGATCAGGTGCTAGGCAAACTTAAGGGCGACGGCTGTTTCGTCTACATCGACGACATAGTGATCCATAGCGAGGATGCGGAGGGTCACGCGAAAAGGTTAGAAGGAGTCCTTGGTCGACTGCGATCAGCTAACTTGAAGGCAAACTGGGCGAAGTGTAATTTCGCGGTAGCTGAGGTAACTTATCTTGGGCATGTTGTTACCCGAGATGGAGTCAAGCCGGACCCACTCAAAGTTGATGCTGTGAAAAGCTTCCCGGCGCCAACTAACGCCAGTGAAGTCAGGTCGTTCCTGGGGTTGGCCAGTTACTACCGACGCTTTGTTAAGGGGTTTGCTGAGATTGCAAAACCCCTGACGTCCTTGACGGGACCAAAGGTTCCCTTTGTGTGGGGGCCAGAGCAGAAACGTGCGTTCGAAGGACTGAAGCAGTTCCTTTGCTCAGAAAATGTCCTGGTATACCCTGATTTTAGAGATCCGTTTATCCTTTCAACAGACGCCTCGGGATCGGCAATTGGTGCGGTCTTGTCTCAGATGAGAGACGGCCAAGAGCGACCAATTAGCTACGCAAGCCGACAGTTAAAGAAAGCCGAGTCTAACTACTCGGCAACGGAACGGGAACTCTTGGCGGTAGTGTGGGCTACAAAAATATACCGCTGCTACTTATTAGGAAGGCGGTTTAAGCTCATAACCGATCATGCTGCCTTAAGGTGGATGCTTAAAGTGCATGATCCATCGGCTCGCCTGACGAGGTGGGCTCTGCGGTTAACCGAGTTCGACTATGAAGTAGAACATAGGCCGGGAAAGAATCACGGCAATGCAGATGCATTGAGTAGAAGGGTCGCCCAGCTGAAGAGCTGTGTGTGGAGTAGGGACAGGATATTGGCTGCTCAACAAAAGGACTCGTGGTGCCAGTCCATGGTAACGACGAGTCGTTCGGATCAGGTCGTGAAGGACGCGGACGGAGTTTTGTATTGGGACCCAGGGACTTCTACCGGTTCTGATTGGCGACTGCTCGTCCCGGTGGTAATGAGGAAGGACGTTTTGACGGATTGTCATGCATCCCCCTGGGCGGGTCATCCTGGCATTGAACGCACCTCTGCCATAGTCCACCGCTCGTATTATTGGCCGAGCTGGAAGAAGGACGTGGCAGGGTTTGTAAAAAGCTGTGAGGCCTGTTCGAAAAGGAAGACGCCGGCAGGCTTACGCGTCCCTGTCCAACGCCCTTATATGGCCAGAGCACCTTTCGAGCAAGTCTCGATGGATGTGGTGGGACCATTTCCCAAAACGGGCCAGGGTAACAAGTACTTACTCACGTTTATAGATCATTTCACGAGATATGCCGAGGGAATCCCCATTAAGGACCTAACAGCTGAAGAATCAGCCCGCGGTTTTGTAGAAATAGTCACGAGGCATGGGGTGCCGCTCAGGCTTCTGACCGACCAAGGGCGCAATTTTGTGTCCAAGTTCTTCAGGCAAGTGTGTCAGTTACTGGGAACAAAGAAGGTTCAAACAACTCCTTACCACCCGGAGTGTAATGGTATGATCGAGAGGCTCCATCGTACGATTACAGAATCAGTTTCACACTATGCCAGGAAGGACGGTAGGGATTGGGATAGATGGGTCCCGTATGCGCTGATGGCATATCGATCAATACCGCTTTCCTCCACAGGCTACTCACCGAATTTCCTGATATTCGGTAGAGAGCTGACTCCCCCGTCGTTCTGTGACTCGTCACCCCTGAGAGAAGGGGAAGCCTGGGAAGACCAGGTTGGCAACCTCAGACACCGCCTTTCAAAGGCGTATGAAGAGGCAAGAGCTAGGGCTGAAAAGACGTGGGCGGAACGAACACGCTATTGTAACAGAAGGTTAAAGGAGCGTGTATTCAAATGCGGGGATCGAGTTTATTTGCATGTGCCTGCAGTAAAACCAGGCCACTTTCCAAAATTCCATTGCCCTTGGACGGGACCTCATGAAATTGTGAAGGTACTGTCTCGAGTAACCTACGAGGTATTACTTAGTACCGGGGGTCGGATGGTGGTCCATGCAAATCGCTTAAAGAAAGCGTACTCAAGTGATGAGGGGTCGACTCCAGAGGTCAACCAGGCGGTTGATGGACCTACACCAGTGTCGGAAATACTACCGGAAGAGCCGTCTATACTTGAGATGTGGCCCGGTGCACCTTACGACCTGGAGGACGAATACTTTGGAGGGTGTGGCGAGGAGGAAGAGGCGCAGGGCGCACAGGCGCCAGCCTCAGGCCGCGTGACCCCTGTGGAAGGGATGTCGGAGACTGCAACCGTGGAGCCGGGGGAGAATTCGTTAGACCCAACGGGGCAAACGATCGTGTTAGGGAATACTCAGCCGGAAGGGGTAGTCACTCCTGAACAGCCGGAAGGGGTGGTCACTCCTGAACTGTTAGAAGAAGCACCGGGCCCTCAGGAGACACAGCCTTTGGGTTTGCCAATACCAGTCGCGCCAGGCCCGAGTTCAGGCCACCGCCATTCCCGATGCCCCGTGCGTACAAAATCAGCAGTCCGTTGTCCGCTACCTGATTGCCCAACCCCTGAGACCCAACGAAGTGTTCTGGGAGAATATTTCAGACGGTTGCGAGATCGGTACTCGAAGGGCAGTGTAGAGTCCCCTGAGGTAGAGACGGAGGGAAGTGAGGAAAGTACCCTCGTTCCAGGGGAAAGTAGCGATTCAGGAGAGGATTCCACTCTTCGGGCCCCTAGGGGGGGAACGGTTTCCGAAGGGAGTGAAGAAGAGTCGGAAAGGTCGGGAGAACTTACACAGGATCCCGAATGGAGTCCTCCGCACTTGGCCAGGGACGTTGCGCCGCGGTCTCCGTACCAACTTCGCCATCGTAGAGCACCCGATGGTCCAGGAGGCGTATGAGCCTGTGATGAATTACAATTAGCGAAGTCGAGACTCTTAGAGTAGGTATTTCTAGTACCTGGGTTACAGGATAAATTTTAATTATGTTCGTTTGGTTGGGTGTTGCGCGAGTGATAGGGACCTATCACAGGAATCACAGGGAGTGACATCCAGGAATGAGGGGATAGGGAAAGCAGTGTCCCCCTCAATGATGCTTTTAAATGAAACAGTAACCATTACTGCCTCTCTTCGTAACCCCGAACTTGCCACTTTCGAGTTGTTACTTAGGCTTGAGGAAACGGTAAGGGGGGTGGAGTTGTGCCAAAGGGGGAATCTTTTCAAGGGTCCTATTGCGCAGTTGGGAATGAGAGAGAACCCTGCGGGATGTGGAGCTGGCTCTCCCGATGGGTGTGACTTTGGTTTCAGGTGCAGACGAGCCAAATGTCTACTACAGTCTGGCGAGGGTCCATCGTGTGGCTACAACGCACGAGATATGGGTGGTCTTAGACTTGCCACTGAAGACTTCAGGACCGCCCATGACTGCATGCATAGTGCACGCAAGGTCCCAACGGCACAACTCGACAGGTGTGTTCCTGCAGGCGCTGGCAGAAGCAGAAGTGTGAACAGCCGTTTCTTCACCTTTGACATCGGAGGGCAGTTCCAGCTTGGATGACGTTGGCGGAGATCACGTCTAGGAACTGCGGAACTGCGCTGGAGGAGGAGTATGGACATTGTTCCTGGGGATGTTCATCGTATTAGGGACTACCCTTCTTGTGGGAGGCGTCACCTTCGTGGCGGTTATTGGATGGCCAAGATGCGGCGGAGTATGGCTGAGGACGGGGTGCGCTTTGGAGGAAGCGTTGCGGCACGTAGAGGTGAAAACCCCTAAGGGGCCGGTGGAGAATTTGGACTCATAGTACCGGGACCCTCGAATAGTGTTGTTCTAAAGTGCCGTTCAGGAGTGAAGCGACACTTTTTCAGTGAGGGGGGTATTGTAAAGGGTAGTGTGTTTAGTTTAATTGTAAAGGGTAGTGTGTTTAGTTAATAGCTATTAATCATGTATTTGTATAAGGTAATTATGTAAGATATTAATTATTTAATATGAGTTTACTTGGGTGGGGCTGGCTGGTGCTAGAGAGGGGTTTTCTGCTGACCGGTGCGAGAGGTGAGGCCGGGGGGACAGTGTCCTGCAGGCAGGGACTGGGTGTGCGTGTCAGTGCTGTAGCAGAGCAGACCCTCAGCATGTATTGGCCATGGATAATCCTAGGTGAGAGACCTTTGTCATACCCATTTATCTGATAGCCAGTCCCATTCCCGTTTATTTAGTTTTTATGGTGTTTATATTTTTTTGTGTTAACTACTTTTTAATCTATTTGTAAAATATATGGATTTAAGAGAAATAGGACTATCATCACCTCCCTCTCACAGAAACCCTCATTACATAAACAATAGGTCTGACAACCTCTCACAGGAATTAAAAACAATTACTGATATATGATCAGAATATGACATATTAATTTTATTGAAAACTATTTGCTATATCTAGTAATGTAATTTAAAATGAATCATTTATTTATTTATTTAGGTGTGTCGCAATTTTAGTGATTCACACTTCTCATATTATAAAGCTTAAAGTTGGTATAGCCACCTTATAACAAAAGAAAAATATGTTAAAATATCTACAGTCGTAGGTTGCAAGGCACTGTTACATTTTCTCCAGTGGATATTAATGATAGCAGATTCTAATTCTTCAAGTTAAGGTTCGATAAAGGTTTTAAATGTATTGTAAAATATGTGTCTGTTGGAGGCGTTTGATGATTGTCGCGATGTATGGGCTGTTGTCGTGTAGTAGTTCTGATAGGTTGGTGGGTTAGTTCTTGTCGGTTATTAGTCTGCAGACTGTAAGTAAGTGTTTGATAGTCAGTGTGTGGTGGATCAGTTCTAGTCATGAGGTGTCCGTGTGTTATCCGTGAATGGCCGTGTAAAATGAATCAGAATAATGTTTATCTCAATCAATTAAATTTTAGTAGTCCATGAACTTAAGACGAAGGAGCCGTCACCAGAACATATTTGCATGTATCTCGTATAATAAAGGTCTCTTGAAAACAATATTTGGTATTTAAGCTTCGAATAATGTGGTTTATTATATAATACTGTATTGTTTATGTAACACGAGTAGTAGTGGTGGTTTGCAGAATAGTGAAAACTGCAAATATCTCGGTTAGTATTCAAGATAGAAAATAAATGTATATAACAATATTTATAGTAAATTTAATTTGCGATAAGATTGACTTTTTTGATCTGAAGTATAGTAACGGAGATATTTCGATTTTTCTAAATTCTCCCCTCTACACCCTCCCACCCCCTGGTCCGATTTCTGCTGTGAACGTACTTGATCTTTCTTTTTACATAAAACTACTAAATTAGAGATTGACAACGATTAAACAGTACACACACACACACAAATTTAAATATATAGATAGACTAGCTCAGATACCCGGCTTCACCCGGGAATTCATTTGAGGC
This sequence comes from Riptortus pedestris, assembly GCA_019009955.1. Lineage (NCBI taxonomy): Eukaryota > Metazoa > Arthropoda > Insecta > Hemiptera > Alydidae > Riptortus > Riptortus pedestris. Next base: position 193,290,304 of record CM032229.1, on the reverse strand, counting down.
TGAATGGTGAAGGTATTTTTTTGGCAAGGCTTTACTTTGCACAATATTTTGACATTTACCCGTACCAGAGTTTCAGGTTAATACCCGTCGTTTCTGTGGATAGGTTAATAATAAAATTAATTTTTTATGTAAGACTTCACAGTCCTCCATATTTCCCGTTTCCTGTGCATTATGCATAGATTTGAATTATTAAGGACAAAATATTAACATACATTTAAATTAATTTTTCCAGGTGAGGTACCTGGTAGTTTATATTGAAAAGAATTGTTGAGCAAATTTCTCTAAATAACAAAATAAACAACTTTTGATATGTTCATATTTGCCAAAAAAAACAATAGGAAACGAAATACTGCTATATTTAATTTCAGGCCTCCCTTACAACCCCCACTCCTGCCCGTCCCTAGAAATGTTGGTATGGCTTGTTATAATAAAGGCCTTAGTCCTAATACACGTATCGAGTTTTATTTAGTTCGGTTAATTCTTTTGTGCCAAATAAAATTGATGACTCCCGCTATAATTTTTAGCGTATAACTCATTTATAATTCCGTATACGGCAAAAGTGCATATAACAAAAGTTACTCTAAATAATAAAATAAACAACTTTTGTTATGTGCATATTTGCTGAAAAAGCAATTGGAAACGAAATATCACTATTTTTAATTTCAGGCCTCCCTTATAACCCCCACTCCTGTTCGTCTTAGAGAATATTAATATAGCCTAAAGTCTAAGTTGGGCTAGTAGTAATATACATACCAAGTTTTATAAAATTCGGTTCAGCCGTTTATGCGTGAAAAGGTAACAAACAAACAAATAAACAAACAAACAGACACGAAAGAAACAGAATGTAGTTATGGTGTCTATGACATGTGAAACGAAAAGTTATCATGAAATTTCGCGAAAAAAATCAATGTACAGACAGAGGTTACAATTATATATATATATATATATATATATATATATAGATATGTGCATGTATGAGTATATACAATTCATGCTTTCTTGTTTTCAGCTATCACTGGACATGGACACCTCTGTACCTTGGAAATTTAGTTAGGAATAGACAATAAATTGTTAAACGAAATCAGGAGTGTGTTTTCAAGTGGGAAATCTGCTTAGGTTACGCAGCTCCTGCGTGACTTACTTTATCTTTAGAGTGTGTTTATATTTGTAGTATATCTTTGAACGAGGTCACCCCAGCCAGCTCATCTCCTAGTCACCTCTTGGATTACCATAACAACAGTATTTACATGAGAAGTGACTGCCTCCGTCATAACTGTACAAGCTGGAGGAATGCCTCTCCTACACAATACATCTTCCGAAAAGAACAGTAATTCGGCCGACTTAAACCTCGCCTCTTTATACTTTAAAAGTCTGTCAGGTAAAGGGCTGTGTAAGCTAAGCAGATTTCCCACGCGAAGGTTTACAACAGATAATTATACATACTTTTCGTTTCAAATGTCATAGACACCATAACTGCATTTTGTTTCTTTCGTGTATGTTTGTTTGTTTGTTACCTTTTCACGCATAAACGGCTGAACCGAATTTTATGAAACTTGGTATGTATATTACTACTAACCCAACTTAGACTTACTTTAGGCTATATTAATATTCTCTGAGACGAACAGGAGTGGGGGTTATAAGGGAAGCCTGAAATTAAAAATAGCGATATTTCGTTTCCTATTGGTTTTTCGCCAAATATGAACATAGCAAAAGTTGTTTATTTTGTTATTTAGAGTAACTTTTGTTATATAAACTTTTTTCGTATACCGAATTATAAACGAGAAATACGCTAAAACCTATAGCGGAAGTGAACAATTTTATTTAGCACAAAAGAATACACCGAACTAAATAAAACTTGGTATGTGTATTAGCACTAACGCCTTTATTATAATAAGCCATACAAACATTTCTAGGGACGGGCAGGAGTGGGGGTTGTAAGGGAGGTCTGAAATTAAAAATAGCGGTATTTCGTTTCCTATTGGTTTTCCGGCAAACATGAACATGACAAAAGTTTTTTATTTAGTTATATAAATTTTTGTCATATAACAAAGTTTAAACGAGATATACGCTAAAACCTATAGCGGAAGTGAACAATTTTATTTGGCACATTATTATGATAAGCAATATCAACTTTTCTAGGGACGAACAGGAATGGGGGTTGCAAAGGAGGCCTGAATTTAAAAATAACGGTATTTCGTTTTCTATTCGTTTTTTTGCAAATATGCACATGATAAAAGTAGTTTGCTTTTTTTATTTGAAGTAACTTTTGTGATATTCACTTTTGTCTTATAACAAAGTATAAACGAGATATACACTATAAACAAACGATTGAACCGAACTTAACAAAACTCCGTACGTCAATAGCATTAATTCTTCCAATATTATAAGCTATATTATATACTATATTTTTAGATTCTAACGGGGGGGGGACCTGGAAAAATTAATTTAAATCTATGTTAATAGTTTGTCCTTTATAATTCAAAGCTGTACATAATGCACAGGCGACGGGAAATATGAAAATATGGAGGACAGTGAAGATTTGAGTAAAAAATTAGTTTTATTATTAACAAATCCATAGCAACTACTGGTATAAACACTACACACCGGGACGTGTAAATGTCAAATTATTGTGCAAAGTAAAGCCTTGCCAAAAAAGTACTACCACCATTCAGCCTCAAATGAATTCCTGGGCGAAGCCGGGTACTTTACCTAATATATATATATATATATATATATATATATATATATATATATATATATATATATATATATATATATATACATATATGTGTGTGTGTGTGTGTGTGTGTGTGTGTTTGTGTGTGTGTGTGTGTGAGTGTGAGTGTGTGTGTGTGTGTGTGTGTGTGTGAGTGAGTGTGTGTATTATTCTTATATTAAAAAAATATTGCACTCAGTAAGACAAATAAATCATTATTCTATTCTATATAATATATATATATATATATATATATATATATATATATATATATATATATACTAGCGGACCCGGCAGACGTTGTCCTGCATTATATTTCAAGCGATTAGGATATTAAATTTAATAATATTATGTTTAAAAAAATCGGCACTTAATAACGCTAAAAATAACATTTGTTATATGTACGTTTGCCTAAAAACAAATAGTAAATAAAATATCGCAAAAACTTGGTACGCAAAAAGAAAAGGAAAAATGAGAGAAGGAAAAGAAGACGTTTTAGTTCTGTGATTATCTGGTAGAATGCGCCCTACACGTTCTTAAAAACAAACAGTTGTAGACCAATAACTGAATAAAATAAAAACCCTCAACAATAAAAACGCAAATACATAAATATAAATAAAGAATAAAAAATAATTGCAACATTCAAATCAAATTAAAATAAATTTGGGCAATAAATAACAATGTCTGAAAGTGAAAACCTCTCGCAGCTGAAAACATCATTATATAGATGACATACTTAAATTCTAAGGACATACATTAGACCTACCTCCGTAGGACTTAGAGGCAAATTTTTTCCCCCACAATTTTCTGTACATATTTTGTAAATAAAATTTTTCAACATAATTTAGTAGTTTTAAGTATTAGTTTAGTAGATTAGGTTAGATTAGTTTTTAGGAAGAGCCCCCCCCTGGATGTCCTTTCCGGTCGAGCGAGCCCCCCTCTCCCCCTTAGGTTAATTTAGGCTAGTTTTAGGTAAGTTTTTTTTTTAGATTTATTTGTATATATTGCGTGTGTGTGTTCTATCATCTTTCTTTCTTCCTCCTCCTATCCTCCTTTCCTCTTCTTTCCTTTTCCTTCTATCCCACACCCCAGCTGGCGACCCATACCCGCCGTCAGCTAAATTTCAACCCAACCATCACACCCTACTATAAGTCTGACAATCCCCCCTTCAAATAAAGCTTTGGTTTTAGCATAAGGGCCTATTCTTCTTCTCAACCTGTAGCCATCTGACTACATTAGTACAACCCAATTTAAACAGCTGGGTATTAGCTAAAAAAAAAAAAAAAAAAAACATACATTAGATAAACATATTAACATTACATTACATTTCCAATAACCTCGCCCTTCGCCCTTCGACCGGAGACCTGCTCCATTTGCCGGGCCGATCTGCGGCGCTAAACCATCCGGGGCGTCACTCGAACGCGTATTTAAAAATTCAATCAAATCGGTCCATCCGTCTAGGAGGAGTTCAGTGACATACACACGTACGCTAGAATTATATATATAAAGATAGAGGTGCATTAGCCTGTTAACGCTCTAGCGGTCGCAATTTTCGCTCGATCGTTACCAAACTCCGTATTTAAACGTTTTACGTTAAAAGACGGATCATGTTCTTCAACAGCTGGAATCGGATCATTGGGAGGGGGGATTTAGAGGGTAGGATTTTCGAAAATTCGAAATGTCTCCGTTAGTTTGAGTCTGATCGAAATTTTGTAGAGAACCAATCTTTTTGCAAATTAAAAGATCTATAAACGTTGTCATGTACTTATTTTCACTGTCTTTAATATTAACCGAGATATCGGCGTTTTTTAGTTTTCGGCCTTCAGTAAACCCCCACTCTCGTTCGAACTTAAAAAATTTAGTACAGCTTAAAGGAAAGGTTTCGAAAATCAGATAATACATTCAATTTCTGACGATAGGAAATTTTGGTAGTCAAAAATGGATTTCATCCAGAATAAATAGATCTGTCAGTAAATTGTACGAAATAGAATGAGCTGTCCATTGCGGAGTGTGCATGGAGGTCCCTACCTCTATGCTTGATTCTATCGTAGCTCTATGTCGGAGCTGAGTCGATTGATAACCTGCCTCTATAACCTCTCTGAATAGGCTGACAGCTGAAGAGATTTTCCCCTCCTTCCAGCTTCAATAGCTGTGACCAAAGCATTTTCTCCACCACTCGACCATTTTCTACAATACCTTCTCCCTCGGCCACATTTCCTCTCCTAGTTTATCTATTACATCTTATTACTATTCGTCAACTCCTTTTCAGCCTTCCTCCATCCCACCTACATCCAATCCAACAAATGGTCTCAGCAGCCTGACACCATTACTGCTCGTGCTAATCAATACTAGCTTAGATTGCCAATATTCAAGTTGCCCAATCTACAGTGCTAGTGTGTTAATGGTTTTCCATATGCTAGGCAGTTGAACGAGGCCTTGTAGTGGGTAAGGCCTTCTCATTTACCGGGTTCTCTTCCGTCCAGCATATCAAAAGACATTTTTTTTCTGTGGTCATTATTGGGTTTTAAGATGCTTAGCCACCCCCAGTAAAACTCGTGGGATTCATGAGTTTTTTAGGTAGTGAGTGA